>PVKM010049084.1:0-11041 GCA_004027735.1 Carollia perspicillata
TGCATATTTTTGTTATACTTTTTAATTTTAATTTTTGTAAGTTTGTACATCTCCTCATGTATGTTTCTTTCTTCTTTTTCTTTTTTTTTTTTTTTGCCTCTTCTCTCTCAAATTGTAATGTCTCCTTTGTGCCTGGTTATCTCTCACTGCTTGCTTGGCATTGTATTTTTAATAAACATTTTTTTAATTTTAGAATTATTTTGATATTTACAGACAAATTGTGAAGATACTGTAGACAGTTCTTTTATACCCTATGTCCATTTTCCCACTTATTGACATCCTAAGTTAATATGATAAATCTGTCACAATTAACAAACCAATGTCGACATTATTATTATTAACTAAGGTCCACAGTATATTCCAATGTCCTTTATTTTTACCTACTTTTCTTTTTTCTGTTATAGAACTCTATCCAGCTTACCACATTTCATTTAATTGTCATGTATTCTTAGCCTCCTCTTGGCTATGACAGCTTCTCAGACTTTCTTTATTTTTATGACCTTGAAGATTTTGAGCAGTACTGGTCAGGTATTTTGTAGAATGTCCATCAATTAGGATTGATTAGGTTATGTTATCATGTGTTTTAGATGTAATTATCATAAAATGTTATATTAATTTTTAGGTCAGAAATGAGTCACCAAATAGCTATTGTGTGAATGAAATCAAGTCCATTAAAGTCTTAGTACAGTTTCTCTGAGAGGGTCAAACTGTGAGTAGAGGATAACAATTCTTGATGACTACCTTCTTGGTGATCAATAGCTTATTGGACATTTCCCCTTCTAAAGGATACCAAGATTCATTAAAGGTAAATATTAGGTCTTCAGTTATGGTGTATTATTAGCAAAGATAGCAGTGACAAAGTTCACATAATATGGCTCAAATGATACTAGACGTTTTTTAAAATACATAAAAACTTCAGAGGACTGGAATTAAAAGAGAATAAATGGTATTTAAGTGGCAGTGATTTTGTGTTACATCTGTTTATAGTAATTTTAGTGGATAGAAATTGAAGAAAACTACTTTTTCAATTAGAGGAGGAATTTTGAAAGCTATGTATAGCTATATCTAAGTACATTCAGTCATGTTTTGGCTAAAATTGGAACCATTAATAAGTGGAAAATATTCCAGTTATTTTCAAAATATTCAATATATGAGAGTCACCAAGTTCTTTATTAAATCTGCAGATGATACCAACTCTCTTTTTGTTCAAGTTTGCATTGTCCAACTAATTTTGAAGTAGGACCTTTTCATTTATTATTTGGAATATTTTAATAACATTCAGTTAATACTAAGCTCTTTTAAACTTTAGCTTCTTTTAAAAGGAGATACCAACCTGAGGGGAAAAAGCCACCTGCTAAGCTTTCAAACTTATTTATATTGAAAAAGAAATAAATAGCTTACAGTCATATGAGTGTCAGGATCAAGGCTTACTGAGGTCACTGAAATAAATGAATGCAACATTCAGTGAATGGGAAAAGAGATTGGGAGACAGCAGAGAAAATGAGCAGCTAAAGCAAAAAGGAGAAACTGCTAAAATCAGTGAAGGTAAATTGATAGTAGGTATTTTACATGTCAGAAAGGAGGCATAGCAATGGTAAGGTGATTATTGGACAGCTTTTCAGAAAAGGAGTTTCTCATAAAAGAGGATAATGACATATGGAATTGGTGAGGGAAGTTGAAAAGGAAGAAAGTGGCAATATGGTATTAACAAAGCACTAAGTTAAAACATAGGAAAACAAAAAATGACAAAGTGAGTAGCAAAGTACCATCTGACTGAGATGGGATCAGTCAGGGTTCCTCAAGCATTTTACAGCTGTACCTCAGCTCATTGTGACCCTCATGAGAAATAGTGAGCCTTCCATGACACAATCAGTGTCTTGTGGTATATCTGATTCTTTTTCATTACATAGGTGGTGACTAAAAAACCTCTCTTCCTAGGACAGTTCCTAATGTATCAACAATAACCAATTCTAGATAAGTGACAACTCCTATAAAAGTATGGTAGAATTTTGTGTTATATTTACTATAGTAAGATCAGATACAGTTTTACTAAAATGTAGATTATAGTTCTTGAACATGAAAGAGAATTCAAAGTTGCTGTGTGTCAGTCAGTGGAGTATTAACTGAATCAAGCTTTTAAGCTGCAAGCTTCAGGGATTTGGAGTTATCTGGATTCATGGATATTGGAGGTATATTGTTAAGAAGATATATTTGGTAGTGATGGCAGTTACATGTTAGCTGGTAAATGAAGACTTGTTTCCCCATTATGTTACTACATATTTCCTATATCCTAAGCCATCAATTTCTGCACCTCACCTTTATGTCCTTATCAATCAGGAGTTAGACAACAAGGTTTATGGGACTCTTTAAAAAGCATAATTGTGTGAATCACCTTTATTTTATAGCACTTTGTATTTGTTCAACTATTTTAGTATGTCTTATGTAATTTGATACTCAGCATAATTTGTAGAGGAATGCTTGACAAATCATTTTTTTTGTTTGATTGTTTGAAGATGTAGGCTCAGAAAAAGCTCAATAACTTGGCACTTCCAGTCAAGATGGCAACATAGGTAAACACAGCTGACCTCTTTGCACAAACACAACAAAATTACAACTAAACTATAGAATAACCATCATTCAAAACTGTCAGAAATTGGGCTGAATGGAAATCCTAGAACTACAGAATTAAAAAAGAAATGACATTGAGATTTGTAGGAGGGATGGAGACACAGGATGGGCTGGTTCCACACCCATATGTGGGAGATTAATATCAATAGGGATACCCTTAGGAGTGAGAGGTCTCTAGTCCAGGGTTCAAGTACCAGTAAGATATATCACCATGACTTCTGGCAGTAAAAACAAGCAGGGTTTGAGGCTGTGAAAGACAGAAACTTCTGGAGTCCCAGGCAGTTCCTTTTAAAAGGCCCACACACAAACTTGCTTGGACTCACTCTGTCTGACCCCCAGTATCAGGACAGCAGATAGAAAGGCATCAGAAACATATGAAGAAGAACTGTAGTTCTGGCATCAGATCAAGAGCTGGAAGGCAGCTTTCTCCCAGAGAGAAGTGCTGGCAGCGGGCATTAATCCTTTTCAGGTCCCTCTTCAACAGAGCCACAGAACTGGCAGCCAGGTGTAATATCTGAGACTCTATAAACATGGCTCATAAGGTTTTCCCTACCCAACTTTCAGGCCCACCCAAGCTGTTTCTAGTGACTTTTCCATATGAATGGCTTGCCTTGGCCCATGATTCAGATATTCCTAAATTCTCTCAAGCAAAGAGCATCTGGCTTTAGCAAGTCCTGTACCACTCAATAAGTTGCCCCAGTCCTGGCACTAACAGCAGTCAGGCTTGGCTCAAAGCTTGGCCTTTCCTGGGCACTTCCAAGCCCAACACAAATAGCAGCCACCTACATATTGCTTGTAGCTTATGCTGTGTGACCTCAGACAGAACACAGGCAGTGGCTGAACTTGAACATGTCAACAGTAATCAAAGCTCAGAGACAGGAGGAGGGTATATATAGCCCACAAGGAAGGCACATATTGAATACACAGCTTGGGTAATAGGGAAGGCTCTTCCACTGAGCCCTACAGGACACCTACTACATTAGGCCACTCTATCAAGCATGGGATAAGTAGCAGCTCTACCTAATACATACAAATAAATGTGAGGAGGTTGTCAAAAATGAGACAAAGAAACATGGCCCAAATGAATGAATAAAACACAATTCCAGAAAAAGAACTAAACAAAATATAGGTAAGCAATCTACTAGATGCAGGATTCAAAACACTGGTTATAAGGATGCTCAGTAAACTTACTGAGGATCTCAGCAGCATAAAAAAGATCCAGTCAGAAACAAAGGATACACTAACTGAAATAAAGAACAATTTATAAGTAATCAACAGTAGAGTGGAAGAAGCCAAGAATCAAATCAGTGATTTGAAACATAAGAAAGTGAAAAACAAGCAATCAGAACAACAAAACAAATAAGCAAGCAAAATATAACCAGAGACATTGAAATTAAGAACAAACTGATAGTAACTAGAGTGGGGGTAAGAGGGGATGATAGTGGGGAATGGGGGAAGGGTTTATAGGAACATGTATACAAGACACATGGAGAAAACCGAAGGGGTGTAGGATCAAGGGTGAGAAGTGGGGATGGCTGGGATGGGGGGAATGGAGGGGGAAAAATGGAGACACTGTACTTGAACAACAAGAAAAAATGTGAAGAGGAAAAAGAACAGCAAAAAGAAAAAAGAATTAAAAAATTGAAGATAGTGTAAGGAGCTCCTGGGACAACTTCAAGCATAACAACATTCTCATCATGGAGTTGCTGGGAGGAGAATAGAAAGACAAAGAAATTGGAAGCCTATTTGAAAAAATAATTAAAGAAAACTTCCCTAACTTGGTGAGGGAAATAGACATACAACTTCAGGAAGCACAGAGAGTCTCAAATAAAATGAACCCAAAGAAACCCACACCAAGACACAACATAATTAATATACAAAAGGTTAAAGATAAAGAAATAATCTTAAATGCAGCAAGAGAAAAGCAGTTAGTTACCTACAAGGGAGCTCCTGTAAACTGTCAGCTGATTTCTCAAAAGAAACTTTTCAGGCTAGAGGACATTGGCAAGAACTATTAACAGTGATAAAAACTGAGGGCCTACAACCAATATTACTCTAGTCAGCAAAGCTGTAAGTTAGAGTTGAAGGACAGATAAAGATATTCCCAGACAAGAAAGAGCTAAAGGAGTTCATTATGACCAAGCCAGTGTCATATGAAATGTTAAAGAATCTTCTTTAAGAAGAAAAAGATGAAAACTATGAACAATAAAATGGCAATAAATACATATCTATCAACAACTGGACCTAAAAAGCAAAATAAGCTAAAAAGCATAACAGAAACAGAATCACAGATACAGAAAATGTTTTTATGGTTGCCATATGGGATGGGGTCAGGGGAATAGGTGAAAAAGATGAAGGGATTAAGAAAAACAAATTGGTAATTACAGAATACTCATGGGGATGTAAAGTATAGGGAATAGAGTAGCCAAAGAATATATATATGTATGACCCATGGACATGGACAATGGTGTGGAGTTGCTTGAGGTCATGAGAGGTGGGCTGGATAGAGGGTGGAAAAGGGAGTAAATTGGGAAAACTGTAATATCACAGTTAATAAAATATAATTTTAAAAGAGAAAAATGTTCAATGACTTAAGCAGAGTTGTGTAAGTAGTGAATGGCAACAATTGGACTACATTCCATGTCTCCCATATCTAGCACTAGGGTCTTCCTGACATAACATGTTTTCCATTTTAAACTCTTGCTACCTTGATTCTTCATTCATTACATTTAGTTACTCTCATCCTCTTTCTGTGTTTCCTATTGGTAAGAAAAAAGTCATAGTCTAATTTTTTTAAAGAGCTTGGGAATCCCTTGTGAGGTGAGGTTATTACAGTTCAAAATTGAATTTATGGCTAAGACTAGATAATATGGGTACATTACACTATTCACATGTATTCTTATCCATATTTATGGGTTTTTGATCTCTTGGTCATCCTTTTCCATGTTGTCTCCTTGTGGTAGTGTGTGTATGTGTATATATGAAAGAGAAGAGGCAGACAGAGAAAGACTGACTTTTTACCTTAGGTAATTAGGAGACCTTTGATTTCATTTCTATGAGAGTAATCTCTACATGTCAAACACTGTATCAAGTCTTTTATATATAAAGAACTGTGTGATATCCTACTTGCAAGGTCCAGTGTTCATCCTACTATTACTCTGATGTATAGGTAACTTCTTTGAAAACTAGGCTACATTCTTTTTATTCATAATCTCTGTATGAGGTACATTTTTCAACTGGTCAATTTGGGATTCTTCTCCAGTTATAGTTATTTCTTTCCTTATTGTCTGAAAGCATTACTATGCAGAAAGCTGAGCCTGAGTAGGTCAGAACATATTATTTGAAGTCTGAATATGGTTTCCTTTTCAGTTGCAGGAGAAAATGTTTTGTGTAGTTGCCAAAGATATGGAACTTGATTTTGTCATTTTCCCCTGCTAAGTAACTAATGCCAAGCTTGATGGCAGATCTGAGTGGCATACCGCCTTAGAAAGTCAGGACAGGATGAAAACCCTGAGTGTTTGAAAACCTGAGTATAGCAAAGAGTAGCACTAAAAATGAGGTAGGATATTAGGGAAAACACATTTTGATTCCATACAATATTCAGTGAGTGACCCTTAACTAGAGAAACTGTACAGGCTTAGTTAGAGAAGGTACAAAGACGATTTCCAAATTTAGGATTGCTAGAATTCCTTCCCTAGCTACAAGAACTATATGTTTAGTTGTAATCTGTCTATTAAGATTCTCCAATGCATCATGATTCCATTTGAGAAGATTGTATGTTTCTAGAAATTTATCTGTTTCATCCAGATTGTCCAGTTCAGTGGTGTATAGTTGTTTATAATATTTTCTTACAATCCTTTATATTTCTTTGGTGACAATTGTTACTTCTCTTTCATTTTTGATTGTATTTATTGGGGTACTTTTCTTTGTTTTATTGATGAGCCTAGTTAAACGTTTGACAATTTTGTTTATCATTTCAGAGAATCAGCTCATGGTTTCATTGACCTTTTACATTGTTTTAGGCTCTATTTCACTTTTTTTCTGTTCTCATCCTTAATATTTCTTTTCTTTTACTTACTTTGGTATTTGTTTTTCTTTCTCAACTTCTTATAAGTGTAAAGTTCAATTGTTTATTTGTGGTTTTTCTTGTTTCTTGAGAAAGTCCTGTAATGCCATGAATTTTCCTCTTACTACTGCTTTTGCTGTGTCCCATACATTATGCATCATTGTGTTCTCATTTTTATTTGTTTCAAGATATCTTTTGGTTTCTTCCTTGATTTCATTGTTAATCCATTAATGATTTAGTAACATGCTATTCAGCATCCATGTCTTTGTATGTTTTTCAGGTTTTTTTCTTGTGATTGACTTCTAGTTTCCTACCATTTTAGTCAAAGAATATTCTTTATCTAATTACACTCTTTTAAAATTTATTGAGACTTGTTATAATATGTGGTATGTCCTAGAAAATGTTTCATGTGCACTTGAAAAGATTGTACATTCTGCTGCTTTGGGATGAAATGCTCTGAAGATATCAATTAAATCCATCCAATCTAGTGTGTCATCTAAGACCACCATTTCTTTTCTAACTTTCTGTCTAGAAAGATCTACCTACTGATGCTAATGAGGTGTTAAAATTCACTACTATGTCTTCATTACTATTGATCTCTTCCTTTATGTTGATCAAAATTTGCTTTACATATTTAAGTGCTCCTATGTTGGTGCATAAATATTTACAAGGGCTGTATCCCCATGTTGGATTGCTTTCTTTATAATTATATAGAGTATTTTTTTGTCTCCTACTATAGCCTTTGTTTTAAAGTCTATTTTGTCAGATATAAGTATTGCAACCCTAGCTTTTTAAAAATTTTCATTCACCTGTAATATTTTTTCATTCCCTTTTTGACTGTGTATATTTTTTGTTCTGAGGTAGTTCTCTTGTAGACAGCATATATGCTGTGATCTATTCAGAAAGAATGCAGTCATGTAATATGAAAAATAGGGACATTTATTGAAGAAGATACAAGTTACAAGAAACATTGTACATAGGACAATGATGTCTTAGTCCCCTTGAAAGTAGGCACCTTGGGGCATCACACAGTGCTCCCAGTCACCATCAGTTGCTCCATTGTATTTGCTTGAATTTCATTGATGGTCTGAAATCTCTTCCCTTCCAAAGGTGATTTTAGTTTTGAGAAAAGCTGAAAGTCACAGGGTGCCAAATCTGGGCTGTAGGGCAGGAGCTAAGTCACCTGTGTGATGTGATGTTTTGCCAAAAAAAAAAAAGCCTCTACATGAGACGTTATGCATGAGTGGGCATGTTATCACAATGAAGCTTCCAATCACCAGTTTCCCACAGTTGCAGCCTTATGAATCATCCAAATAGTTTCTTCAGAGGAATGCTCGAGCTTAGTGCAAAATTTGATGCAGATTAATTGCTTAGTAATTTTGTTTGTTTGTTTTTTAAATACTTTATTTATTTATTTTTAGAGAGAGGGGAAGGAAAGGGAAGGAGAAGGAGTGGGAGAGAAACATGAATGTGTGGTTGCCTCTCATGTGTCCCCTACTGGGGAATCTGGCCTGCAACTCAGGCATGTGCCCTGACTGGGAATTGAACCGGTGACCCTTTGCTTCACAGGCCTGTGCTCAATCCACTGAGCTACACCAGCCAGGGGTGCTTAGTCAGTTTGAATGCGATGGCCACACAGTATACCTGGTTGCTCAATGGAGTCTACCACCCCCACTGACTAACACAGTGGAGTTGTCATTGTTCACACATGCATGTTCCAGTCCACTCTCCTTGGCTGCCAGGTTACATCAATGTCACACAAAGTGTTCTCGATATATTAATAATGGCTGGACTTTTTCTGGACAGACTTCATATATATGGGTCTTGTTTTCTTATCCATTCAGCTCCCCTATGTATTTTGATTGGAGCATTTAAGCCATTTACAATTAAATTGATTATTGATAGGAACATATTTATAACCACTTTATTCTTTTAACTATGTTTTGGTTCTTCTTCTTCTTCTTCTTCTTCTTCTTCTTCTTCTTCTTCTTCTTCTTCTTCCTCCTCCTCCCCCTCCCCCTCCTCCCACTCCTCCCACTCCTCTCCCTCCTCCATCTCCCTCTTATTCTTATTCCTATTTTTTCTTCTAGAAGGCTCTTTAGGATTTCTTGTAATATTCATGATTCCACTTCTAGAAAGATATCCAAAGAAACCAAAACATCCATTTGAAAGAATATATGCATCCCTATGTTCATTTTGGCATTATTTACAACAGATAAACAATGGGAGCAGCCCAACTGTTCATCAGTAGATGAGTAGATAAAAAAGCTGTAGAGTATTTACACAATGGAATACTACTCAGCTGTAAGAAAGAAGAAAATCTTACCCTTTGCAACAGTATGGATGGACTTGGAAAGCATTATGTTAAATGAAATAAACCAGTCAGAGGAAGACAAGTACCATATGATTTCACTCATATGTGGAATCTAATGAACAAAATAAACTAATAAACAAAATAGAAACAGACTTACAGAAAGAAAATGACTGACAGTTGTCAGAGGGGAGGGTCTTGAGGGGCTGGGTGAAAAAGGTGAAGAAATTAAGCAAAAAAAAAAATCCAACCCTCATAGTTAGACAGAAGCATTAGTGATTACCAGAGGGGAAGGGGTTTGGGGGAAAGGTAGAAGAGGGCATGAGGGGTGATAAATGGTGATGGACGGAGACTTGACTTGGGTTGGTGAACACACAATATGATATAGAGAGGATGCCTTATAGAATTATACACCTGAAACCTATATAATTTTGTTAACCAATTTTATTCCAATAAATCCAATAAAAAAGAAATATATGCTTAGAATCTAATAAAATGAGCCAGCTTAAAAGCAAAGACCCTACCTTGTATGAAATATGACCATAAATAAATAAATAATTTTATTTCACTAAAAAATACTGTAGCTGATATAACCCATTGAATGATATAACCCATTGGGTTATTGTAATTTACCCAAATTGCTTGCAGTACTAATTCTTGTTATAATGAAGTTGCTATAGCCTCATTAAGAGGTGTGATTAATCTGAATAAACACCATTTATGAATTTAAATAAATCCCATAGACTTTTTGTATGCTTATAAAATAGGACTGAGGTCTCTTTGATAAGTATATTTTTAAAACAGCATTTTGAATGGCATCGTTGGAATGAACTATAGCCTCCCAATTTGACCACTTTGAAAGGAATTCCATTGCTGTTTGCTAAAAATTAATCTTATTATATTATGGCCACACCTTATTTATCATCCCTTCAAATGCTTATGTTGTAAATAGTCTTTGTAGTTCTCTTTGACTTTATCCAACTTCTCAATTCTCTCTCTCTCTCTCTCTCTCTCTCTCTCTCTCTCTCTCTCTCTCTCTCTCTCTCTCTCTCTCTCTCTCTCTCTCTCTCTCTCTCTCTCTCTCTCAGAATCAAGATTGAGTTGTACAAATCTTTTCTAACAACTTTCTTTTTGGATTATAAATATTTTTATTTTTTTATCTGTCATATCAATAAATTTTATTTATTTTATTTGTTATTTTATTTGCTATTCAAGTACAGTTTTCTGTCTTTTACTCCCGTCCCAGTCCACCCCACCCAGTGTTCTCCACATCCCTCCCATTTCCACCCCCCTTACTTTTTGTCCATGTGTCCTTTATACTTGTTCCTATAATCCCTTCCCTTTTTTCCCCTGAAATTCCCTCCCCACTCCCATCTGGTTACTCTCAGCCTGTTTTCTATTTCAATGTCGTTGGTTATATTTTGTTTGCTTGTTTGTTTCATTGCTCAGGTTCCTGTTAAATGTGAGATCATATGGTATTTGTCTTTTACAGCCTGGCTTATTTCACTTAGCATAATGCTTTCCAGTTCCATCCATGCTGCTGTGAAGGGTAGAAGTTATATCTTTCTTTCTGCTGTGTAGTATTCCATTGTGTGAATGTGCCACAGTTTTCTGATCCATTTATTTACTGATGGGCATGTAGGCTGCTTCCAGTACTTGGTTATTGTAAATTGCACTACTATGAACATTGGGTGCATAGGTTCTTTTGGAATGGTGTTTCAGGGTTCTTGGGATATAATCCTAGCAGTGCAATTGCTGCGTTAAAAGGCAGTTCCATTTTTAGTTTTCTGAGAAAATTCCAAACTGCTTTCCATAGTGGTTGTACCAGTCTGCAATCCCACCAACAGTGAACTAGGGTCCCCTTTTCTCCACAACCTCTCCAACACTTGTTGTTTGTTGCTTTGTTTATGATGGCCATTCTTACCGGTGTAAAGTGGTATCTCATTGTGGTTTTAATTTGCATTTCTCTGATGGCTAGCTATATTGAGCATCTTTTCATGTGTCTCTGAATCCTCTGGATGTCCTCCTTGGAGAAA
>PVKM010049085.1:0-11026 GCA_004027735.1 Carollia perspicillata
GAAAAACTATAGTTAGGTATGCATATAAAAATACTAGCATAATCACTACAGAAATGGATAAATCACCTATAGATTTTAAGTCCAGCAGTAATCCATGTACCAGGTCACAAAAGATAGCTCCAAAATTTTTTTCACTTAAAATGATATAAAACAAATCCTATCATAATGCAATTAAATTCAGAATAGGTAATAGATATACAGCAAATATATATTTAGGAAGTGAGAACACACACACTTGTAAAATAACTCAAGGGGTAAATAATGAATCAAAACAGACATTATAAAATATTTAAAACTGAACAAGACTACGTATTAAAACATATTATGCAGCTAATCAGAAACTTGAAGAATTTAGTGATTAAAATTCATTTTTAAAAATAATAAGTACTGAATTTAAATGAGTAATAATTCAACTCAGTAACTTGGGGGGGAAATGGTCTAAACTGTAGGGAAGTAGAATGAAAAATGTTGATAAAAGCAGAAAGTAATGATATCAAATACAAAGACATAATAAAGTAGATAAGCAAAATCAGAAGCTAGATTTTAAAGAAGCAAATAAAACAGAATAATGTCTACCAACTAGTAAAGGAAGAGAAAGGCTCAGATGAATAATATTAGGAATAAGAGGGGATCGATAGAGATAAAGTGAAAAATCATCAACTGTTATAAACAATTTTATGCCAATATATGTGAAAGTGCAGATTAAGTGTTAATTGTATACTTTTCTAAAACAAACAAACAAACAACTTTCCCAAAATTGACTTAAGAAGAAACAAATCGATAACCATAGAAATAGTTGAACTGATCATCAAAATCCACCCTACACTACCTACCCACTACTGACAGAAAATGTCCGGTCCAAGTGATTTTAGAGGTAAGTTTAACCAAATCTTTAAAATAGATAATCCTTATAGTATAAAAACAATTTCAGAAATAGAAAAAAAATGGAATGCACCTCAACTTATTTTATGAGGCTGGTACTACAAATGCACTAAAATGAGAAATTCTTTATATTTAGTACCACAACTCTACAATACAGTTTAAAAAGAAAATTAAAAAAACTAACCCCCATGCAAAAATACTACAGAAAATATCAGCAAATTAAACTCTACAGTGGATTAAAAAACACACCAAGATCAAATAAATTTTTCTCTGAAATGTAAGATATGCTTAATATCAGGACATGTATAATATTATATAAAGTATTAACATATAAATGGTAAATTTTACTATATTGCTGATACAGAAAATATATTAGATATTATGATAAAAATGGTAGCAAATTATAGAGTTTGAAAGCTTCCTCAATGCAATAATTTTGACTTATTAAAATCCTTAAGCAAATATCATATTTCTAAAACACTTTATTAAAGTATGAAACAGAACAGATATTCCTAGTATCACAGTTTCTATTCAACACTATACAGAGGTCTCATTAATGCAATATGACAGGAAAAAGAAATTGAACATTTAAGAAATGAAATTTAAGAGAAAAATGTGTCATTATTTACTGATTGTATATGTGTGTATGAAGAAAACCTAAGAGAATCTCCAGCTTAGCCATTAAAACTAATAAGAGCATTCAGAAAAGCTGCCGAATATTCAACAATGATAATCAATAAATAATGAAATAAAAACAGATTCTATACATAAGAGCAAGAAAATCTAATTTACATAAGAAGACATCTAACAAAATAGATTCAAGCAATACCTGTATGGTGAGAACTATAAAATATTTTTAAGGAGCATAAAAGAAGACTTGATTAAGTAGAGGAGTGTTAGTGGGCAGAAAGACATGATGTCATAAAAACTGTCAATTCTTCCCGCCCCCCCACCCGATTCCAAATGACTAGGTAACCCTAAACTTCACATTGAATAACAAAAGGCCAAGAGGAGCCAAGAGAACTTGCAAGAAAACAATGTACGGAGCTTTACCTTACCAAATAACAAGAATATTATAAAGCTATGGTGATTGAGGCACTATGGGGTTAGTGCAAGAACAGAGAAACAGCCCTCTGGATGAAATGAAGATCCTAAAAACAGATTTGATGTAGGGGAAATGTGGCATTACAAATTAGTGGTAAGGGTGACTAATTTGTTAAATAGTGCTGGAATAAGGTTATCCACATGAAAAAGAATTAAAATAGGGGTCATGTAAGATTCCATACACAAAAGAAATGCCAAGAAGATTAGAGATCTAGAAAGGCAAAAGTTTAAAACTGTTAGAATAAAATATAGGAAGGTTTCATAATGACCTTAGCACATGAAAGGATTCCTTAAGTGACTTAAAAGGACATACCATAAAGGAAATACCAATAAATTTAATCGTACTAAAATTAGAAACTCTTAAAAATAAATGCTAGGATAGATTCAGTTAAAACAGGAACTACAAATTGGGAAGAGACACTTGTATTCTATATTGCCCAAAGGATGGGAATCCAGAATATTATAATGACTACCAAAACCAAAACCAAAAGCCACCCAAACAAACAATAGCAAAAAAAAAAAAAAAACAACAAACCAGCAATAGAGAGATGGGCAAGTACGCAAATAGGCAACACATGAGCAAATCCCAATGGATTATAAGTGAAAAAAACTTTTAAGTAAGATATTATTTAAATACCTATCAGACTGACATAAATTTAAAAAGTCTTCCCATTCCAAATATTATGAAACATATGGAGAAGCTCGTATAGATTGCTCATGTGAACATACATTGGTATTATCACTTTGGGGTGACATTTTACAATCCCTAGTAAAGTTGAAAATGCATTATTTCTTCCAGCTTAGCAATTCCTCTCTATGTGTAAACATGCATAAAAATGTTAACTGCAGTATTATTTGTGAAGGGGCAACACTGGGAATAGTGTCTAACAATGAGAGACTCAATAAATAAATCTTAATTTTGTGTTCAGTGGGATGCATTTTTTATAAGCCATAATACATGGCTTATGTAAAATTATTCTTGACGATAGAAGCCAGAATAGTTTTACTTGTTTTCAACCTTTTGTTAAAGCTTTAGAGAATATCACCTGTGAGGAGATACGAAGGACCCTTCCTAGATATGATGAATGTTTTATATCTTGTATTCGATGTCATATGAATGTACACTTACATAAAAGTTCATCAGTCTATACACTTAATTTGTGCACTTCACTGTATGTGACTTATAATGGAAAAATAAAAGATAAAAAAAGGTTCAGAAATAAATGTTCCAAATTAATTAAGATTTGTTTTACCTGGGTGCTGAATTCTTGCATT
Organism: Carollia perspicillata; assembly: GCA_004027735.1. Classification (NCBI taxonomy): domain Eukaryota; kingdom Metazoa; phylum Chordata; class Mammalia; order Chiroptera; family Phyllostomidae; genus Carollia; species Carollia perspicillata. The sequence continues at coordinate 3,262 of PVKM010049085.1, forward strand.
TTCACATTACTCTTTACACTTTTATGTGTTTGAAATATTTTAAGTGAAGAGAATTGATAAGACAAAGACTATCGCTTTTCCTGACTAGGATTAATCGAGGTAAAAGAAAGCACTAGGGTCATCTTCTCTGCACTGTCCCTGACAACGGATTCCAATATTCCAGGGATCAATAAGCACTTCATAGTCAAATATACTTAAAAATGCATCATTTTGTTGACTCAAAAGCACAACTCAATTCATTTCTTGACTCCCTGTAAAACTTAGGCTACTTTAAGTGAGTGCCCAGCGGCATACATTGTTGGTACGACACCACCAGTGCACAAGGAGCCTCCATCCATTTAGACTGTCCAACCGCTGACGCGGGGAGTGCTCAACAGGTGGTTTGGCATCGATACGGCTATTTGTTCATAGGCTCACCTCTGGTTTCAGAAAAGAAAAAGAGACAATACCTTTTCTATGCAGTATTTCAAGTCGACCATATGGAAAGCAAGGTTTTATTCCAGCCAATTCTCTCCCTCTGAAAACGTGGAGGAAAAGTGCCAGTCACTGCTACTCTCGCCACCAGCCACAGTGCAGATGTTTGGAAAATGCGAAAATGAAGAAATGAAACAAAGAGAAAACCCTCAAAAATAAGTTTTGCATAAATAAAAAATAGAGTATATAATTATCATAGCTACAAAAAGGTAAATGCATTTTTTATTTATCCCCTTGTGTTAAACTAAAAGAACCAAAACAAACAAAACCATTGATGTTTTGACTTAAACAGTGTTTTGTTGAAACTGACAATTGCGAGAACCAACCAAAACACTGCGAGAAGTGGGAATAAAGAGCAGATTTCTTTTAATCTAATAAAAGGTATTTTATCTCCAAGAATGTTAGAATATGACCTGCTTAAATGAGTACTTACTAAAGGAACAGACCCATTTGAAAACATATGTTTTCAGGTGTCTAAATGGGAATGGAGTGTTTCTTTGAAATCTTGTAAAACAAACAAAAAAAATAATTGAAATTACAACAATTCCTTACATGACTCAGATAAAATACAGCTCAGAAAGAAATGTTTCCACACTGTTCAAGTATATACCCCTTAGTTCTTAGCCGGTACATAACCCCAGTTATTACAAAGCAAATATCCTATTCGATTTAAGCACATCAGTGTAAATTATTCAAATAAGATTGTCCTTGTTTAAAAGAAAGTTTTAAACAATTTAATGTTATTTCAGAGAGAGTATTGTCTGTATTGAAAGTTGGCTCTTGATTAGGCCCAGCTCTGCCACTACCCTGCTGTGTATCTTGTCTTATGTCATTAAACCTCTTTTGGTCTTGGTACCCACGTCGCTGAAATGGGAGTGTGGCATCAAGTAACAGCCCTATCATCAAGCTCCTTTCTTGCTCTAAATATCTAATGAAATTACTCCGGCATAGAATTTTTCTTTTCTTCCTTCCTTTGGTACTTTCTTAAAATAAACAGCCAAATAAATGCTCAAATAAGTAAATGTATATTAAAAACACATACACAGACACCAATCAGCTATCCCTCTACATAGGAAGAGAGAACATTTTTGTTGTTGCCATTATCTATTCCCTAATGTGTATTTAAAAAGAGGGTTCCCATAAAAAAGATTTTTATTTTTTTCCGAATCAAAAAATAGCTTATTATGTCTTTGCCATTTAAGTTCTATTAAAAAATAAAACACAAAATCATTACAGAAATCCTAGCAGGAACTTTCAAAAGAGGACACTAAAACTCCATTTAAAATTCAAATCATTTGTTTCTATGTTTTCTTTAACAGAAATACAAGTGCCGCCTCAAACTACTTTCACTTCCCTTTTCAGGAACAATACACTGAACTGTATCAAACACTGGGACCCTCTTCCCGTAGCCTTCCCACCTGTCTTCTGAGGGAACAAAGCTGAGGTATAGATTACAGCATGAGATATGTGGGACAGGAGTTAAAACATTTCGTCTAGGAGGTAGTACTGCCGTCGATTTGCCAAGTATACAAGAAAGTTAAGTCCCATCACTATTTTGGCAAGAAGTTTGGGTTCTCATGGCTGAACAATGATAATCATTTTTACACAAGACTTTAAAAAATGAAAGCACCTAGGGCAACAGCCAGAAAATGTCTGAGAACGCAAGTGTTTCCAGTCAGTATTTAAACCAGATAAGACACTATAAACGCACCCTTAACGAAGGGTCTAAACGAATACAGGGCACCTGACACCTTGGTGAATAAGAGAAGCTCGGCTCTATGAAAAGGCCACAGTCCTAGGGCAGGCGAATGCTCCATTGTTCCCAGGGCCCATATGCCTGTGGCACCAGCAGGGGCAGAGCACCCAAGCAACCAGCAGGGCTCCGGTTACAGCCTCCAGCTCTGCTCTTCACGCTGATAGGGCCGACACCCACGGGGTCTGCATACTCTGGGGACACCCAGGGTGGGTGCCCCAGGGGAAAGACAGGAGTTAGCAGTTGCACAGTGTATGAGCACTCCCTGCTGGCCACCAAGGCTGAGGATGAACTGCTGGTGTCTCGGGTGGTGGCGAAGGTTTCTGTGAGGAGGCTAAAGGACATACCTCGCTCCTCAGGGATAGAAGTGTGGTTCTCATTAGTTTAAGAGAGTTCCAGATGTTATGCTGAACGAGTAGGAGGTGAAGAGAGGCTACTGATAGGAGGAACTCCAAGAACGGGCAAATACTATGTGTAGAGCTGGTATACGATTTTCATTAATGTTTCCAGCTATTAACACTCTATAAAGCCTATGCAGGCCTATGTGTGGACATGTGTGTGTGGGGAGGAGGAGATGCAGAAAGAAATGAATTTCAGCTCAGCTCTCTTTATCTCAGGAATCCTGAGACGGTCCAATGTTTTTGCAATATTTACATTTTACTAGGAACTGCCATCCAAACCCTGATGCTACTGCCTGGTGTAGCCCCTACACCACTGCCCCTAAGCCCTAGACAGGGGGGTCCCTGTTTGTCTGACAGGCCTGAGGCAACAATACTGGTATCTCCCTTGTGCTCTGTTCTGTTCGGCTTCTTCTACATAATAAGATGAAGGTCAAAATGGCAGCCTGCTAAAAGCAGCAGTATTTCAGTTGCGGGAATAACTTGCTTGTCATCAACTTGTTAATGCAATAGTCAAACATTTCTCTGACATGTACAGTATCAGCTAACTTCAGCAGATAAAGGGTCTAGAACAGGAAGATGCTGCAGATGCTTTAGCTCAGAGGAAGGCTTAGCGGAGCCAAAACGTCAGCAGGGTCTGTTTGTTCCATACTTTCCATCGGGCTCTGTGAAAGAAATGTTAGATTACTGCAATGACAAGTTTGTGACAAGCAAGTCATTTGTGCAACTGGTGCGCTCCTGTTTTTATCTGTTTACCATTCAGACTTGTGAATGCCATTTCAAGCACTTACAGGATTCCTGGCTCCCATTAAGGGGAAATGGTTCCTCCATATTTAGAATTTTCTGCCTCAAAGAGAATTACTAAGCAATTATTTATCCCTGTGGTCACAGTGTCACAAGAAGCACAATCTTGAGTTGTTTAGTTGGACTGAATCATGAAATAGAGTCCTGGGGACTGGATAGCTTGGAGCATCAGAGATTTCTCATCGACTTTATTGGAATGACTACAAAGCAAGCCTGTGAGAGTCAGTAAAATTGTGGCCAGCTTAAAATACCTTGCTCTCTTGCTCTGGGATCATATATCAAGGCCATATGCTTCAAGGCACATAAACTCGTTTGTAATGAGTAGATCCTGAGAAGCCAAGGCCTGACTGTGTCACACACACTGACATGGGATCTCATGTGAGAGGCTTAGTGACAGAGACTGCTTTAACTGTCGGGAAGGGGATTTACATGGTCTTCTCCCTGTGTTCTGTGGGTAAGCAGAGAGCCAATCCAAATCCAGAAAAACCATAAGTATAAAAAGTGATATCGTAATACAAGATTAACACTTGCTATCACCCTCTCTAGGTTGACTTTTTCATAGTAAATGGAGGCTCTGGCAGGTTTTGAATCAAGAATTCAAGATTATTACATTGGCTTCTTCACCCGAGATCTCTGAGTGACTTTTGGTGAGTTATTTTAACCCCGTGGGAGGAAAGGTACAAAATAATAATACCTACTCCTTGTTCACCTGACAGGAATGGTCTCAGGGTCAATGTTAAAAGAAGAGTGCATTCAGAACGCAAGAACAAGGCTAGCATTTCTGAAAAGTCAAGAGTGTGTCCCATTAGTGCTTTAAAATTTTTGTCTATTTTGGTACTGGCTTTATAAATAATTCCAGCTATACCTCTTAAAGAACACGGGATCACGAGGTTTGGAAGCAGAGACATGGCAGGGAGAAGCCAGGCAAAGCTGGACGGGAGGGTGAACTGTCAAGGACCAGACAGAAAGTCATGATGTGGGGGGAGGCGGAGCTTGGTAGGGGTGACACAGAATGCTACAGAAATGTATGATAATCCCACCACATCAAAATTTCATTGCTAATAATCATTCGCCAGGCACTACATGTGTTACACAATTTACATGTGTAATGTAATCTTTACCTAACTCTATGGTGTATGTATTATCGCTTTTTTTCACATGGTGGAACTAAAAGTCGGAGAAGTTTAAATCCTTCACCATAAATCTGTAAGTAGCAGAGATTTTAAAGTAGTTTTTACTTGTTCCAAAGCTCTTATACTTTTAAACCATGGAAGAACTCAAGTGAGGTCCACTGACTTCAGAAGACCGTTCTCTAGAATTTACTGGGAAACACCTTAATTGGTAACCGCAGGCATGTAAGAATTTGGTATCAAGGGCCAATGAGAGTATCCTGACTCTAGCTGTGCTGCCACCCTTCTGAGGCCTCTGGGAAAGCTGAGCACCACCATCCACACGTCATTCCTTTCTCCCTGGCCTGACCCACTCTTACTTTCGTACACTGGGGATGAGGCGAAACTGGTTCTAACCTATTCACATATCTCTGTGCTACGAAGGCAGGCTGTTTGGCTGCATCTCCTCGTGTCCATGCCAACACCTTTCTCTCCGTGTGTATAGCCTTCAGTTCACCCTACTCTCTGCTCCCATGTCACCTCCAGGGAGCCTTCTTTTGTCACTTGTCTGCTATTCTTTTCAGGTGGGGGAAGAGGCAAACATCTTTCTCACCGTGACAAGGATTACTGAAACAGTCTAAACTTCAAACTTTGCACAGAATGCATCCTTTGTTCAGTCTTCTGCTTTGTTTTTCTCTAATGATAGCTTTGCCACAGGTCCCATTCGCATGTAACTCAGAGCTATGCAAATCGAACTGGTGAGCAAGACTTTGCAGCTACTCTGTCTTAAAATAAATGTGTCCAAGAGGTGGGAACCTCCGAGTGAGGCATATTTTTTGAATATTACGTGTCTAATGGCAGCTTTTCTTGTCTGAATGGCAAAGAATAAGATCTGCAGCAACATTCCTTTGTGTCTTTTTAGTGTGTGTTGGGATTTCACAAGAGGTTTTAGCTCACACAAACTGAATGATATTTTAATAATATTTCTTGTGCTTTTTTTTTTTTTTTTGCTTGTAGGGGTTTCCCCAAGCACAGGATTTGTGCTTAAACGCTACTCAAAACTATACCACACACAATGCAGAATCATTACATCACAGGGCACATAATGTAGAATCATTACACCACAGGGAGGTGTGTGGAGGACCTGTGGTCTGAGTCTCGGTGTGCAGCCTGAGTTTGCTCGTGGGGACCGCCAGGAGCGTGGGTTCTCAGCCTCACAGGACACCCTAATCCTGCTTTAGGACTTTTCCATTTATACAAAATGTTTTCCTGATGTTGAACCTCAACCTGCCATTCTAAATTTCCCCCCATGTCTTCTAGTTTTTTCTCACTCCATCTTTCAATCCTGAGAGCTTCAGGGAACTGACAGTTCAATGGCTCATTTAATGACAGCTCTTGCGCATATCATATACCAACAAGTGGGTTTACACTGTCAGTTAACTTTCCCACACCAGTTAACTTTCCACTGTTATCCTTCGATAACCCTGGGACAAATGGAAGTCAGTATAGCTAGTTCTTCATTTCCTTTTGGATGTAGATAACGTGTGTGGCAAAGCATTCTTAATCTCTGATTTTCTGTCCTATTCCGTGGAAAATCTTGCTAGGCAACCTCATATAGACTTGACTGATATAGCTATTTAAAGGATCCTATGAATATTTAGACCATGACCACAGACATAAACCAGAAATATCCTAGGCAAATCTATACAGCACCTTCCACACACCTTTACCAGAATACCTATTTCATGGCACTGTAGTTACCACATTTTTCAGACTACAAGACGCACCTCCACCCCCATTTGGGAGGAATAATGGTTGTTAATGCTGCTGTTGAATTCTGTTTACGTTTACATTGGTGAAATATTATGTTATTTATGTTATTGAATATTTTGCCGCATTTTTTGCTTCGAAATTTTTTTTCCTACTCTAAAACCTAGGTGCATCTTATGGTCTAAAAAATACGGTATCTTCTTCCATTTCTGTTTTTCCCACCAGTCTGTGAGCCCTCTTTGGTGATGGACACTTATTTGCCTGCCTATCTCTAGATCCTAGAAGAGTATTTGACAAGTTAAAAGAGTTTGGTACAGGTGAGACTTCTGGCCAAGATGGAGGCATAAGTAGACATACTGTGCCTTCTCGCACAACCAAAATAAGAACAACAAGTTAGAAACAAAATAAACAACCAGAACTGACAGAAAACTGAACTGTATGGAAGTTGGACAACCAAGGAGATAAAATAGACACATTCATCCAGACCGGTGAGTGGGGTGGAGTTGGGTGGCCAATCAGAGATGGGATGCAGTACAAAAAGTGGTGGCACCAGATGCGAAAAGCACCTCCAGTGCACAGGTGGCAGCTGGTGCGGATAGGGGTGGGGTGGGCAATGGGCAGACCCAGCCAGGCGGTGATAATGAAGCAGGGCATGGTACACAAGGCGGCTGACCGGGCGGTCCCACATTCACTTGCAGATAGCTGGGGAGCGAGACAGACCTCACAACCCAGGGAACCAGTGCCAGGATTAAAGCCTGAAAACACCGATAGAAAACATCTGTCGGGGTTGAGGTGCTGGGAGAGGCTCCTGGCCTCACAGGAGAGTTCGTTGGAGAGACCCACAGGGTCCTAGAACATACATAAATCCACCCACCAGGAATCAGCACCAGAAGGGCCCAGTTTGCTTGGGGGAGTGGGTGGAGGGGTCTGGGATCTGACACAGAGCAGAAGGAGCTCCACTGTTCCCTCTCGGATCCCACCCCCACATACAGCATCACAACCCAGCAACTGGGATGCCCCACCCTGGTAAACACCTAAGGCTCCACCCCTCATACATAACAGGCAAGACCAGACCAAAACAATGGCCCAAACAAAACAGATCAAAGCTCCAGAGCTAATTCAACTAAGAGACCAAAAGATAGCCAACCTATCAGATGCATAGTTCAAAGTACCAGTGATCAGGATGCTCACAGAATTGGTTGAAGTTGGTTGCAAATTAGATGAACAAATGAAGGCAATGGTAAGTGAAATGAAGGAAAATGCACAGGGAACCAATAGTGATGGGAGGAAACCTGGGACTCAAAACAATGGAGTGGACCAGAAGGGAGAAAGAAACAACCAAACAGAAAAGAATGAAGAAACAAGAATTCAAAAAAATGAGGAGCGGCTTAGGAACCTCCAGGACATCTTTAAAAATTCCAACATCCACATTATAGGGGTACCAGAAGGGGAAGAGG
>PVKM010049086.1:0-11027 GCA_004027735.1 Carollia perspicillata
CGATGACTAGATAAAGGAGCTAGGGTGAAGTCAACAAGTGTACGTGTGGCCCTTACACCTTTTCCCATTTTACTTCGCCTTCATCGTTGCTACAAAAAGGACGGCTCGCGGCTCCCTTCCGTCTCCCAGCGTGGGGCCAGTCCCTGCCTCCACACACCCCTCTGGCCACTCACACCGGCACTCTCGGCCTGCAGTTCCTCAGTCCCCTTGCTCCCTTGCTTTCTGTTTCTCGTCCTTGAGGGCAGGCACCTTGTCTGTCTGTCTGTCTGTCTTTCAGTTTGCTCCAGCATTTGGCACAGCTCCTGGCCTGTAACAGGTAGGTGTTCAGTAAGATGTGTTGACATAGTTGTCGTTCTCTTTCTTACATACACATATGAGTGGTTATATGTGTATGTGTATGCGATTACATATCTATGTATATGCTCTCTGTACATCTGTGCATATATCACACGCATATGTACACACATACATAAATATTAAACACATATATTTATGTGCACATATTCTATTTATGAATTTATTATTATCAGTAAAGGGGGTGCACATAATGTAACTTTATCCTAATTCACACCAGAATGGCCCTGTCTGTTATCTCCTAACTGTGACCCTTCTCCTGCGGTTTTGTCTCTGAGAATGTTTTGACTCTCTCCAGGAGCCTATGTTATAACAGTGCTTTGTGACAGGGTTTTTTAAAATACAGATAAAGCTCTCGAGTCCTTTCGTTAGAGGAAACTCTGCACAGAGGCCTAATGTATAAAACAGGTACAAGGAGACCTGATGTCAGTTTAACGGCGGGAGCGGCGGGCCTGGACCCTGTCTGCTGCCACCCGCTCCACCCCCGCTGCCCCGCCCCTAGCGGCAGCGCGGGGCCCCCTAGAAACCGCCGTGGAAATCAGAAACAGGCTTCGTAGGAGTCAGAACAGTGAGGCTCCGCGGGGGGGGCCGTGCTCCTGAGCCACCTACGGCCTACTCGGCTGAAGCCCTGCGTCGCAGTGTCCACCTGGATGTCAGCGTGCGTTCGGTCAGCCTCTTCCATTCTACTTGACCGTTTGATACAATGGAGTCCTGCTGTCCCCAGGTTTAGACATGGTCGGCGATCAGTGTTTCTCGTCACTCTGGAGTACACACCTGCCGGGTATTTACCTCCGTCACTTGAACTAGTACGAAGGCGCGGTGTTAATTATAGAGCAATGACAATAAAAAATTGAGGCCACAGACACTCATTTTTTTCAACTTTCTCCTTCTCTCTGCCCACATACATCTCTTCTGCTGATGCAGAGAAAATTTTGACGGCTAAATCCCAGCAGAATTAATATGACTTACTCTTGTAGCTCTCATGGGTACAAATAAGAAATAAACAACCTTATTTTAGAAGATGACACACAATATTTATATGTCTGCTGGTAGAATACATATGATTTTCTATTTTCTTTGTTATGGAATCCAACGATGAAAAAAAAAGGTGATGAAAAACAGAATACGTTTTTATAAAAGGGTACATGGAAGATACTTCTTTAAAAATAATACTAGTAATTTACTAATTAATTTCACAAGCTAAAATGGAAACTACTCTGGATACTCAAATTTGAGGCTACACAAAAGAACTGTAAACAGCCATGACTGGATTGTTTTGTGAAAATCAGAGAAGATTCTAGTAACAAGACTCATTAAGGAAATGGCTGTATTAATTTACAGCGATTGAAATGTTGATGTAAATTATGGAGCATCCATTAGACACGAGCAGAGGCTTTCAGCACATTCATCTGGAAGAGCATGGAGGGATATCTTGTTCCTACAAGAGAGACTGAAAATATATGTAGCCTTAGCTTCCTCACAACGGTAAGATCAATCACTCCAGACATATGGCCCTGGCAACACGACACACATAGGAAAACAGATCACATACGGTTTGCATTTGCAAGGTATATGTTGTGTGAAAAAGAAGTATTTCACACCTTTCTCCTCAATTATAAATGGCCATAAAGAAACTAAAGGCTCATGCAAAAAAAAAAAAAAAAAAACTGAAGTAAAAGAATTTGAGCAGACATGGAGAGACCTAATCTTTTTCAAAGGATTACAAAGACAAGGGCGCATAGGTTGTTCCAACATTTCTTATCTAGGATGAACCTGCAAAGAGTAAGTGGCAAGTGTTTACAGCCCCATAAGGCCAACAACGATAAAAGGGAAATTTACAGTCCGCAAAGGCAAATATGTAAATAAGGTTTACAGCTCCTGCAAACATCAGGCATTCTAAATTGTGACAGGACGGAATATCTGTTATCTGAATGTGGTGGTTGCCAAATGCTGCCCTGCCATCAACGCCGTACACGGCGGCTGTCCACGAGGCTGAGCTGAGCAAAGAAGTCACGTTTGCCTCTAGGAGCAGACCATAAACACGGACGAAAGCACCGAACAAGGCATTCTTCACTCCCCCTGATTAAAATGGCAGTGCGAGCTTAAATAGAAACGAACAAATGGCCCCCAGGAAGTGACAAGAACACGGCTTTGGAGCCCCGGGAAGGCTGACGCGAGTCAATTTAGTCTCCCCCAGCGCACGACTGAATGGCTCGCCGGACCGGTCGTAGGTGCGAATAGCAGCTCCTAAACCAAATTTATGGCCGTGTGTGGAAGCCCGCCTGGTACAGATTTCCCAAACTCGTTCCGGAGCATCTCTGGAATCTCTTTAGAAGACAAAGGTGTTGGTAGAATCTTCAGACATTAGTTCTGAGTTTAGAGGAGCCCTCCTCCCCCTTTTCTTCAGATATCTCCGAACAGTTGTGACCTCAGGCCCCGGAGCAGATTAAAGGAAGAGACATATTTTTGGATTAGCTCTGGACTACGATCATTGTATAATTATTGTTTAAGGTTTAAGCTCATTCCATTTGTCCCCTGGAGAAGCACCAAAGACACTGATATTTCTGGAAGTATCGGACTATTTCAGAAACAAATTCATTCCCCTTTGAATCGCTTAATTCTCAAAGATGGAATGACAGCAATTCCTTTCTGAAAAGAACAAAAGAGCAACCCCAAACGCCATCACTATGTCCTACAAAAACCACTGTACAAATATTAAGAATGCATATTTTTTTTCTGCCCATCGTATTTCGCTTTTAAGCTGCCTTTACATGTCAAACACAAAGTTGTTTAATCTCCAAATGCACCCAGGAGTCGTCAGAATTACTGCTTGTATATGAAGTCTTCTTGCTGGCAACTTTCTATTTTAATCTCCAAAGGAAATAACTGATAACTGTTTATAAAGCATAAGAAAGACCACAGCGCTGAACGACTTTAGCACTGGCTCCTAAGCTTGAGAGGTGGGCGCTTTAACCTGTGGCTAGGCAGAGAGGTCAGAACGATCTTCCCATCCGAGGTCCCAATAAAGGGGCTGAGTTTCATGATTCATTACCCTCCTGGGCCCTGGGGACCGCTGCTCATTTTAGAAATTAATAAAAAACAGGAAAAACAAATACTTGATTTTTCCAGGGCAAAATTTGGCCGAACCCTCTCCCTCGCTCCTTCGGCCTTCGCCCTTCCTCCGGAGGCGGAGCTCCTCACGCTTCTCTGAAGGACGTCTCCTCCTCTGACTGTGGGCCCGTCCGGGGCACACACACGGCCCTCGCACCGAGGAATCTCTATGTTACAGCTCAGTTACACTATGAACCTGTGAGGTAGGTATTCTCATTCTTACCGTCTCCCAGATGTAGGACAGAGAGGTTAAGTAACTTGTCCAAGGTAACAGAGCCTGTAAAGAGCAGAGCTGGTATTCAGACCCAGGTCTGGCGGATTCTAGGGCCTGACTTTTTCCAGCAACCTGGTCTGACTTAAGTGGCATCAGAAACCCAACAGAAACCCTTTGTTTTCCTCCCAACATAAACCCACAATGAGTATGTACCATAGTGTCTGTAATTTTACTAGCAGAAATGAATTTATTGGGTTTGTCATTGTCTGTTCTGTAAGTGCCTTTTAAGAGCTATAATGCTTCTGGAAGAAGTAACACATTGACCTACTCATGTGGATTCAAAAATTATTAAGATGCACTGAGTTATACGTTAATTCTGGGAGAGTTAGAGGCCAAATAAGGCCACAAGACACCTAAAACCCAGGGATTCAACCAGAATGGGAAGCACCAGAGCATGGGAGAGTAGGAGGTGGGCCCGCACCAAAGGCACACCTAATTTATGTGATCCCAGAGCTTGCTCTGTATTTAAAGAAAACACTTCCTCCCGTATCATACAAAGGCCCTTTAACTGTATTCCTTATTATAAGTAGAGGGATTCAAGGAACACATTTTGATACTTGATATTTTGCTGACTGATTGACAGCTAATGTTTTATTTGGCCAGTGCGATGCTTAGGCGAGGGGAACAGCAATGAGAAACGAGGTAGGTAGGGAGGAAGGGAAGGGCATACACAGTCAGCACTGCTCTGCTGGCCACAGGCACACAGCTGGCCTCTAGATGGGTGGACCACAAGGGACACAGCTGCACAGGAAGGGGAAGAAACCGCCATCTTGGGAAAGCCCACCACAGGCAGGAATGAAGACAGACCCACTCTGAGACCTAAAATTGATCAAAGTTCCCCTCTGAAGGGATATAATTACCACTGTGTGATTTTTAAATCTGATTAGAGGCTTTCTTGTCTAAATTTTACTGTAAATTAATGTCCACGTGCTAGCCGAGTTAACTCTGAACGTATCACCACACTTGGCTGGAAACGTGAGAGTGGGGGAAGAGCCCCCTCGGTCCTCAGGGCTGCCTGGGCCTCCCCACCGTGACTCATGGCACCTCTGCCCCGCATCCTCAAGGTCAATACAAACAGGACGTGGTGGGATGCAGAGTCCCTGGCCTGGACGGCGAGCACTCGGTTTACGGTTGTTGGGTCTATTTTTAATATCCAGTTATGAATGATGAGATTCTGACTTTTGAGACTATTGGAGAAATGAGACAACACATGGAATATAGTAAATGATTTTTTCTGTGAGGCCCTGGGCAGAAATTGTGGGACGAGTTATAGACCTTGAGAGGGTTTCGTTCCCAGGAGACTATTCATAAAGGCACACTGCTTACAATGGCAGGGATCGGAGGATGGAAGCCAGTGGGTAATTAAAGTTAATTGATGTTATTGTTCTCTGTGTTACACCATTAAAATATAGAGAAAAAAGAGTGTTAAGTTGTGAAATGGCTCTTCTATGCAGCAAAGCTAAAAACAAATAAAGCTATGGTTGTGAAAAAGGTATTAAACAAATGCTTTTTCTTGACCTTCACCTTAGTCTTCCCCCCAAACAGTATGGTAGGCATAAAAAAGAAATTGTCCATTCGGTTAATATGACCTTTGAAGGGTGCAAAATTACTGGAAATGGTGGCTTCTCATTATGGAAGAAATCACTGAATTAAAAGACATTCGCGTCTTTTGTTCATAATTCCATCCACATTAAGATTCAACCCTATCTCTTAACCATATTAACAGTTTGACCTCTTTGGTTGCTATAAACCGCACTGATTTTTCTTCTTCTCTCCTATTCCTCCCGTCTCCTCACTGTGCACACACAGGAAACAGTCCAGGCGAAGCGGTTTGAGTTCAGCAGAGCAGAGCATCACTGTGTGCACACGGCTCCCCGGCTTCCTGCCCACCTCACCTCTGCGCCCAAAGGCTCACTAACGGCAGAAGCCAAGGCCACGGTCAGATTCTCTTTATTTCACAAGTACGACATCCACACATAAGTGACTAAGGCATCCTCAAATAGTTCCTGCTTCCCCATAAGTGGTAATAGAAAAATGTACATTTGAAAAATCAGTCAAGTAATCGATTAGGGTAAACACTGACAGCTAATATTTACTAAACTGTGCTTCTCAGCACACAGCGCTTATTTTCCATCCTCACAATTGGAGGAGTTAGGTCCATTGTTATTACTACGTAGGTGATGGCATCGAGCCTCATTACTACAAACAATTCCTTCTCTGCCCACGCAGGCGTGACCTGCTGGGTGTGAGGAATCTATCCCTTGAAAACAGACTTCCTGCATGGAACCACTAGGAGCTCACTTCACCCGTTTGAATGATAAAAGCAATGTGCTTACATGTCAAATCAAAACCTCTAATCGAGTTTCTGAAAGGTACCTAAAACAAGTCAGACACTCATATCGGTAAGAAGCTACCCAGTTAGCACGCCAACTGCCTAAAGCTTTATCTCGTGACGGGCACAATGCTTGCGGCTGTTGACAGTGGTTTTTAATGAGCAACGTGACTGCTCTTAGAGCTAGTGACTTGCAAGGTTGACCTGCCTTAAGCTGGCATCCTTTCACTTTCCAAAGGACTCTGACATTTGACCAATTGCATTTGGAATGTGAGTGGAGGTTGACATGTACACTGATTTGTTGAAAATGAATATTGAGTTTTGAGATCTTGAATGTAATTTTCCTCTGGAATTATCTTGGTCAGAATCACCTACATATTATGTAACATGTAAAAATAACATACATTGTATATAATATATATGAGAGATACAGATATAGATATTATAAAAAATAACTGAGGAGTTTTAAAAAGGAATATTTATGATGTGTGGCAGGACTTGGGCAGACTGACTCCAGGCCTGAGAAGTTGAGGAGGCTCTTACTAATACCTGGAGAAAGGAGCTACAAGTGCAGAAAAGGACACCTGGAGGGACCTGGGGTCTTAGGAGGGGGACAGTGCCACCGCAGCCTGGTTAGTAAGGACCCCAGCCACGCCCCCCTTGTTCCCTCTGCGATTCCTCTGGTTTCCCACTGGCCAAAGGCAAATGGAAGCCAGTGAACCTAGGGCCTGAGGGTGGAGTACATCCACTCAGCCTTCCCAGGCCCCAGGCAGGGGCAGGATGGTGGAGAGTGAGTCCACGTGGGCAAACTGAAAATAGCCATCACAACAAGCACTTTGGTTCGACTTGCTCTACAGAATCTTCAGTTCCTAGAACAATTCTTAACAACTAGTAAGTACTCGATATATATTTGTTAAAATAATCCCGCTACATCTAAATTCGACTGGATCACCCGCCAGCCATAGACCTGCTATCAATCAGCTTGCAACACTGAGGTGCAAAATTTTGTGCAGATAGGTGCATTAATGTATGTGATAGTAGATACATGGGGAGTGGGATGAGGGGGAGAGAGAAGACACCAAAGACATGTCCCTGTTTGCAGAAAGGGGGGTTCTACCAACTGCTAGGGTTTGAGAAACATTAGCACTTGGAATATACTGACCCACACTTACGCATGGGTGTGCATTCATTTTAATATAAATTCACATGATAGTGGGAATTACCCACATAATTAAACCCAGTTGAAAGTAATTGTCATTACAGATACTTCTTATTTGTGCAGTTATTTACATTTAATCGCCAAAGGAAAAGGGCAAAACAAGTCCTTATCCTCCCCTACTTTCCCTCTCTTGGCCCAAATCAAGAGGACCTCACAGTTGCTCCAGCAACCATGAAACTAACACAGGAAATGGGACTCTCTGTTACCATTGGTTATTGAAAAACGACTTAAAGATTTTCTGCCTCAATTTTCTCACAGCATACTCTCTCCTTTATGTGGGTTATAAAATGCCTCTCTCTAGAAATCTTTCGTCCCTAGCAGAGAATCAAGTATCTTCCCGATGAGCAGATTTTGGAAAGGTTTCACCTTCTTATGTCTTTCCCATTGCCGTAACCATGATGAACACACTTGGCTCACATATTTTGTTCAGGAGGCACCCGCTGCCCTCGTAGAATTAACCCTGGATTGTAAACCAGGGGGATCCTCTCTAAGTCTTAGGGGGAGCACGACTGGTGTGCAAAGCCCTTGCAATGTATTTTGAGCTGTTGGGAGTTATTCGTGTTGGGTGTTTGATGTATCCATTCTATTTAGCTTTCCTCTGAAATCATTCATGTACCTTCTAAATGGAATCATGAAAACACTTAATAAAAGTGGTAATAAATCCAAAGGCCTATGGTTATAACCAAGGGATTGATGTCGAGCAAAGTTTAGCGAGTGAAGGCAGGGGGTGGCGGATGGTGGCTGAACAGTGGTCGGGTGTACGGTAAGTGACAGTAGACTTCACGGCGTTTTTCCTTTGAAGGACATTGAGTTGTGGTCTGGAGTCTCTTTGTAAATTGCGCCTGGGGTTGATGTCTCTTTCTCCGGTGGGACTTTCATAATCAGTCACAAATCAGGGTAGGGTAGAGAACTGTCCTAGTTAGAAACAGCCTGGAGAACCGTTTTGGCAGGCCTGGACCCTGCCTCCCAGCTCTGGGCAGTCTGGAAAGCATGAGCATTAGGGATGAACCTCTTTGATCATTGAGAAGCGATTTAAGAAACATACAGTTCCCAAACAACCCATAGTCAGGCACCTGGAAACCTAACATTTCAGCAGCGAGCTTTGCATGACCCTCACCCTCCCATCTCAGAAAGACCCAGAAAGCCCGAGTGTGAGAACCGCAGGCCAGGAGCGGGCCTGCCCTCTGCCTAAGCCAGGTGAGTGGGAGCCACCTTTCCCGTGCCCTTTGTGCACAGCCCATGTCATCCTCCATAGCTTCTCCTTCATGTCCAAATCCGAATGGTTTAATTAGCTCCTAGAAGAATCACAACGGGAGGAGTTACTGCAGGCCTGAAAGTTAATTACGGCCAAGCTATGCAGAGGCCTAGAACATTGGTACATACAGATTTTTCAGTCCTCCAAGTCACAGCCCCCCTACCCACAGAAGTCCATGAAGCAGCCACTGACCACCCTGGCTGGGTCTTTCTGGGTCCAGTTCAACTTCATTGAGAAAAGGTGTTAAGCTCCCACTGGGGAGGAAGAGCTGGATGCAGAGACTGTGTCAAATCAAAAGAGTTCCTTGAGCAATGTCCCCTTCCAAATGTGGTAACGTCTCAGAGTTACTGGGGGGTTGAACATCCAGATTCTTGGGTCTTACTGAAACTTTTGGAACTCGAAATTCTGGAGGTGGGGCCCGCTGTAAATAAACTTGTTCCCCATGTCTGATGGTTGCAAAAACAACAACAAAATCATTCCAGGAAAAAAATAAAGAAAGATCAGCCCCTCCTGTGAGGGAGAGCTGGGAGGACGGCACTGCACTGGGCCCGGGCAGCGTGCAGAGCGAAATCCAGCACAACGAGGATGGGGGAAGCTGAGAGTGACAGCGCCTCCTACTGGTGGTTCTTAAATATTTTGGTCTCAGAACTCCTTCACATTAAAAAAAAATTCTAAAGACTCCAAAGAGCTACTGTTCAACATTTATTGAACTAGAAATTTAAAATGATAAATTAAAACATATGTACATATGAATTCATTTAAAGTAATAGGCCCATGATATGTTAACAAATGTAGCATCTTTTAATAAAAAATAATGGTGTTTTCCACACCAAAAATACAGTGAGAAAGGTGGCACTGTCCTAAATTTTTGCCAGTCTACTGTCCAGCTGAGGAGGCGACGGCTGGAGTTCCGTACCTGCCCCTGCATTCACTCTTCTGAGGAATCACAGGGCACATGGCTTTGAACACTCTTAGCCCTTACTTGAGTATTCAAGAAGAAGAGGGAAACAGATAACACCTCCAAATTATCACAAAAACTGTTTTACTCTAACGGGCCCACACAAAGGGTCCCAAGAGCCTTCCCAGAGAATGCCTCCTTCCACAGTTTGGGAACAGACGGCTGATAGGAGGGAGCTGGCCCTGTTCTCTGCCCTCCACAACCCTGTGAGGGACGGACTACTATTATCACTACCCCTGTGTTGCCGGGAGGAAACGGGCTGAGAGGGTTTATATGAAGTCAGTGGCACCATCAGACTTACACTCAATAGTCTAATTCTAGCACGCTAGACCTTGACCGTGATACCACACTGCCCCTGGGTTTAGGAAGCTGAGGGCCGGCATCTTCCTTGGACTTGCAAAATAAGAACTTAGGCCATTGCCAAGGGCCTGGGAGAGGACCCTGGGTGTGAACAGCCACGGCCCCCTCACCTCCTCCATAGCCCCCTGGCGGCTCTGAGTAGCCAACTCGGGAACAGAGAGAGGGGTGTCTCCTTCCTTATCTCTCGGCTGGGCTAGAGATGCAGGAGGGTTTTCTCTCCTTCCAATACCGACCCCTCCTAGAGACACGAAGGTGCCCCGTGGACCAGCTCACACACGTACCTAAATCCTCGCATTGTTGTTCAACCTACCAAGCATCATGATAAGGGTTATGATAACAATATTTTTTATAAAAGATGAAATGTCGCAAACTTTTGAAAGTTGCTCTGTAGCAAAACTCAACATGTATTAAAATATATTAACAATATATAGCTGTAATGTTTTTAGGTATAAATTTAGCTCCCTAACAGTGGAGGTCTCACAGAACTGTGTCATTTTTATTCAACCAAGCAATGTGTCTCTCATCACCCAATACTTTTAAACAACTTCATCTTGAGGTTATTTAGGGCTAAACTGAAGTACTATTATGACTTCCAGTTAAGGGAAAATATCAATTCGTACGTTAGACCTTTGGACGAAGTCTTCTCTTTGTGCTACCCTGTGTTTGAACAGACTGTTCACTCTGTCAATTCAAAAGAGACAAGAACAAGGAAAAACAAAAACACATCAGTATCCCTTCCTACAGTTGGAAAGCATCCCATGGGCTGGAGCCCAGCCACCGGCGGTGAAGCCCAGGCTGGTACTGAAGAAGTTAAACACTGTCTGGTCTCCCTCTCTTGCTGGCAACTTAACCAGGCTCATTTGGATCTCTGAGCTGTTTCTAATTAGGTGTTAATGACCTCAGAGTTGTGTGGGTCCACCATGTGTTGTACCTCATTTGATTTCCCCCCTGGGCTAGAGCAATACCAAGAGGACAGGAATGAAGATAAAACACACCTCCATGTCCCAATGGTTATTGGATCAGAGATATATAAATACAGAGAAGTCCAGAGGGAAAGATTATTATTAACACTAGTTCCATGACCTGTGCTAACCACGGAATGAAAGTAATTATAGTGCTTTTGTGTGCCAGGCGAGGGGGGCTCCCACGCAGAAATCGTGAATG
>PVKM010049087.1:0-11018 GCA_004027735.1 Carollia perspicillata
CTGTTCTCAGTATCCCGGACTTCCTCCATCTCTCCGTGCCCCACGAGTTGTTGGTTTATAGAGCCTGCGTTCCCGTGATGGAGGCTGGTCCGCGAGGCCGCTCTTCCCCTCCCGTCCTGCCTCCAGCTCACCTGCCAGAGCCCCATTCTGGTGACTCTGCCTGTGAAACACACCCCCACCCTCCACCCCTCTCCCTCTCCTGCAGGAAGCAGGAGCGTGACCTGCCCACCGCGGGCACCCCAGCAGCCCTCATCTGCTCTTCTCTTTTTCACGAAGATGGCAGTGTTTTCCCCTTTACATTATCCGTCTCCTAAACCCGTTTTGTACACAGCAGACCGTGTCATTCCTAGAAGACGTGGGTCAGGTCCCAGGCCTCCCTGCTGAAAGGGCTTTTTCTCCTGCTCAGAATGGAAACTGAACTCCAGTAGATGGTTCACAGCGTTCCGGGGGTTCTGCCCTTTGCCCTCCGACGCGCCCTTGACCCACCGGGTCCACACCAACACCCTTCCCTTTAAGCAGTGCCCCGGACCTGGGGCCACCCGAGGGCCTTGGCACGAGCCGTTTCTCTCCAGGAACACTCTTAACCTGTTGTTTGTTCCACTGGCTTCCTCTTGTCCATATCTTAGGGCCAATATTGTTTCATCCAAGGAAGCTTCTCAACACATTTCATCTGCAGTGGCCCCTACCACGCTGTCATGCAGGCCTGTGTTAATTCTCCACGTAGCAATGAATGCCAGTCAATGGAGTTTTCTTATGTGTCTTCTGACCGTAAACACGTCAGGCAGAGAGGATGTCCTGTATTCCCGCACGTTGCTCGGCGTCCAGCACTGGGCAGGTGCTCGGTCCGCACTGGTGTAACTCTCAAAGTTCAATGCAGGCCTGCCTCTGCCCCGGCTCCCCAGGCTCCCCGGCTCTGTCTCCTTCCCCGAATCCAGTTCTTCCTTCTCCCCCTTTCTCTCCGAGTCCTGCTCTGCCCTCGCCAGTGCTTGGTGATGCTTCTGTGAACTCCCCCTCCGTTAAGCACATAGTCCCCTAGCTGCCCTCTGCCCCTTGGTTGGTGCTGTCTCGCACTGCAGGGTCCTTTCATGTGTAGTTACTGTCTGCTCAACTTGACTGTAGACAGCATGGGTCCGTATTACATATCTCTGTACTTTCGGTGCCTTTTTAGCGTGGCACGCACAGCAGGGCCCCAGCCTTTGTTGACCGTGACCATTCACGTCTCGCCATCTAGGCTGACTGTGCTGTTGCTAGAGACTGTTGGCAGGCTGCAGTGTGCCTTCCAAGCTCAATGTCGGTAGAGGGTGGGGTGTGCAGTTTGCTAGCTGTTTTGGGGGACGGTGCACAGGAAGTCATGCTCATTTTGGTGCCGATCAACAGGAAATGAGGCTTAGTTGCCAAACTAAAGTGAGAAAAGCAACCAAGCCTGTTATCCCTCCCCTTGGGGCTTTTCTTACTCTGAGGCACGGGGGCTTCTCCTAAGACGGTGGGAGCCATCCCAAGTATATCTCGGCTGCACGTACTGAGGACATTTCGATAGGAGGAAGGTATTCAGCATTTTGTTCCAGCTTTATATTGCATTATCTTCTAAATTACTTTTGAATTTATTGTATCTTGTCATCACATTTTAGATCTACTCCTTTCCTGGATCAAAGCTATTGCTATAATTTAGTTTGGCCCTGTCTATTGTTCATTATTCTCTTTATTGGCATTAATGACGGTGGGAATGCACAGTGACTTACTGAAACCTGATCCCCTTTCAAACTGTTGTTATTGTGCGGGCCTGGCTACCTCCTGCCACGGGCGTGCCCTGGCCCCGGCCCGCGCCCGGCTGTGAGCCACACGCCTTGAGCCCAGTGAGTGGGGGTGGAGGCTGGGGGGGTGACAGAATGGAAACTGTGTTCGGATCTCTGGCAGGTTTCCATTTTCCACCACCTTCTCATACTAACTTAATTTCCCTCCTGAATGAAAGCAGGTGATGGTGCGGAGAAGTGGTAGAGAGGGTTGGAAGTACTACAGCCGAAATGCACGTGAAGGTCCCGAATCCACAGACGATTGACGTGATGAACTCCACAAACCTTAACCATCACGCGCGCTGTCATGGTGGCGGCACGGCAGAGCTTTGGCCCCGGGCTCTGAGCCCGATGCTGATCTGCATCCTGGGCCTTGGGAGTGGGAGTGGGGCAGCCACACTCTGCAGTGAGGGTGGGCCGGGAGCTCGCCCGCCCGGGCGGGAGACCCCTCCTTAAGGGCTTCCCTCAGAACCCTTTTCTGCCACCTGCTTTATTCACGCTCTTCAATCTAGAAACGCACCACCATGTGCTCCATTTCCCCCAATTTTCAACCTCAGCAGAGGAGGTTTCTGTATTTATAAGAACGACCAACTAATTTCAGTTAACATTTTCATTGTTCGCAAAAAACAATAAAACACAGCAGCTTCTTGGAATTCAGCTCCCCGCCCCCCCGCCTCATCGCCCAAGGCTAATTTTCTGCCTGGAGGGACTCTGGGCGTGTGTGACCCGGTGTTTTGGTTTGGAAGTGCCCAGTCAGCCCGCGGCTCACAGCGCAGGGTGCGGCGACCTGGGGTGGGGCTCCCCACCAGAGCTACACTTTTTCTTCTCCGGTTGGGTCAGATGCTCCAGATTTACCATCAGATGTGGTGTGGCTGATTCAAACAAAAACAAGTGCCCCTGCGTTTAAAAATAGAGTTAAAAGACTAAATATTTGCACTTAAAAAGGAAAAGAAAATAACAGAAATCTCTGTGGCAGCCCGGTCCTTGAAAGGATCCTCACCAAATTATAGCCATGAGGTTTCCACGCTCTGTAATTAAACATTAGACTTCATTTGTCCCAGATGCCTTTGCCTCCAGGACACTTGGAGTCCTTCTTTTGGGTGACTGGAAATGTATTTCGTGTCTGTGGCCTACATAGGGTTGGGGACATTGGGCAGGTTTTAAGTGAATCTTAATAACACCCTGCTTTTTCTTTTTAATTGTATAGTTTGTGTGGTGTGCTTATACGGATGACGCTGATCTTGTTAAATCTTGTAAACATGCAGTGTCTGTAAGAGTGCGATGGCACTTTTTATAGATAGGGTCACATGTTCCTGCAAGGTCGTCGAGGGCCTCGGTGGCTGGTGTAGAGGGAGGGAGGGCCTGCTTTGGTCTCGTGATGCTCAGGCAGGCGGGCTGCTGGGTGCCCGTCTGATCTGAGGGCTTCACAGGCTGATGAAGGTCACGGGCCCTCAATTTAGGAGACACCGTCTAGCCAAAGAGCCTTGGGCAGTGACGTGAAAACCTGAAAGAATTTTTCATCCAGCAGATTTGCAAATTTCTTACATTAGTGAGATAATGTAACTAAATAGCCGTCCATAAACGAGGTCTGTCCGGAAAAAGTCCAGCCATTGGTAATATAATGAGAATGCTTTGTGTGACATCAATGTCACCTGGCAGCCAAGGACAGTGGACTGGAATGCACATGCCTGAACAATGATGACTTCACTGTGCCAGTCAGTGGGGGCGGTCAGTGGGGGCCATTGAGTGAACACGGGTACTGTGTGGTTATCACATTGAAAGTGATTGAGTGAGTAGAGCAAAGAATCTGCATCCAATTTTGTGTTAAACTTGAACATTCCTCCGTGAAAACTATTCAGATGATTCAGAAGGCCACTGCTTATGGGCAACTGGTGATTGACAATTTTACGTGACAACGTGCCCACTCATTTATCATGTCACGTGCAGTTTTTTTGCAAAACATCAAGTCACCCAGGTGACTCAGCCCCTACAGCCCAGACTTGGCACCCTGTGACTTCTGGCTTTTCCCAAAACTAAAATCACCCTTGAAAGGGAAGAGATTTCAGAGCATTGATGAGATTCATGAAAATACGATGGGACAGCTGTTGATGATTCCAACAGAGGATTTTGTGGAGTGTTTTGAACAGAGGAGGAGACACTGGGAGAACCGTGTGAGGTCCCAGGGTGCCTACTCTGAGAGGGACTGAGGCGTCATTGTCCTATGTGTAATGTTTCTTGTATCTAGTATCTTCAATAAATGTCTCTATTTTTCATAGCACATGGCTGGACACTTTCTGGACAGCCTGTGTGTGTGTGTGTGTGTGTGTGCCACAGTGGTGCAGCTGAGGTGGACACCCTGGGGCAGGTTCTATTCGTCTTCAGGTGTCTTGTGTTTTCTGAGGCCTAGACGTCACCCGGGGGTTGGTTGCTGCAATGGTGGATTTCTCCAGCCTCTTTTAGTTTTCTCCTTGCCTACCAGCTGGCCGTTTCACGGTTCTCAAACACCTTCTCAGTTTGCGGGGAGAGGACCTCCCTGCCTGGTTCGACTGCTTTCGCTGCACCATGGGCCACGCAGACTAAAAGGCTCAAGTGAATGTTGCAGGTCGGAGGGTCTGCAGGTTTCTAGCAGCCCCCCACCCCGCTCCTGAAGTGGTGAAACTGCTTCGTTGCTCCATGGCCGCCCTTGTGCAGTGGGTCTTCAGGTCACCCCCGCAGTCCATGGGTGTCCACTCCCCCCGTGGGGCAGGGCAGTGGGCCCGGCGGGGACGGTGCAGACTGAGTGGGAGAAGCAGCCCTGTCCTCAGTCTGAAAGATTCCCAACTAAACCCGTCCATGCCCCCGAGCCGGAGCCTTGCCGCCACAGAGGGGGCAGCGCATATAAAAATAAACCTTTGCACCTGCAAAGGTCCTCTGGTGGGGCCACTCACTGCTCATTTACCTTTTCTCTCACATCAACTAATGGGACTTAGAGAACGTTTCTCAGTTCCTTGACTATAAATGTGCGTATGTATCATACGAACTAATTACATTTAAAGTTACTTACTTTTCAATGTTCAAAACTGTCTCTCCCTCTGGTCAATCTTGGACAATTATATTTCAAAAGCCACTTTAATCTAGGACGCCTTGGCATTCCGGTGGACAGAACTGACTGGTGTCGCCAGTCGCCCACGTTACGGGCCATCTGGGTCCCAGGTTGGAAGGCGACTGTCTTCCTGGCTCACTTCTGTCTCAGCAGCCTCTGGAGGCGCGTGTCCCAGGCGACGGCCCCTGAGCGCCGGAGCAAGGTCAGGGGTGCAGGCTGGCACCTGCCGCCTTGACTCGTCAGGACTTCCCAAGTCAGTCTCAGCAGTCGGGTGACAATGCCTTGATTTTCCCTTTCCGGGTGGGGAGTCATGGAGCGCCATGTCGCCTGATCTGCCCAGCAGAGTAAAATGTTTGCAATCAGCCTGGCAAGTTTCTACGTCCATGGGGGCTGGACCCTTGGTTGTAGGAGGAGAACAAGATTTCTCCCTGTGCAGACCTGTTTGTCCAGGACCAAAAACGATGCTGAGAGAGGGATTTGGAGACGTGCTGTTTAACTTGAACTTTAGACCAGCTCTGGGTACCTACGAGCCACGAGAAGAAATGAGGGGAACAGTGTACCTTCGGATGGCACTTCTGTAACCTTAGAGCAAAAGTCTGTTCTGATGGACGGGCTTGCCCCAGGCTTATTCCTAAGAATGTATTTTCAGTTAATTATTTAAGGTAAGTAAGCCTTTAAGCTGAATGAGAGAAAATATTTTATTGGTCAGGAAAAAAATCTATACAATCTTAAAACCATCCTTTGAGAATACCTAAGTAAAGCTTTAAATGTGAATCACTGGCTGTAAGTTCTAAAAATACGCACGATATGTATGCACAATAGTTTTAGATTAGTTATATCCTATGCTTCTTTCGAATACATTTTGTCAAAAATTTTTGCCTGTGAATTGATCAAGTCAAATAAATGATTAACTTTCTCTTATACTTGACAACAAATGAATGTTATTAGATGACATTTGGAAACTATAATCCTACAGGATATGAACCTTTGTATCTGGAATTATACTAATTATCCTTGGAGTTTTATTGAAAAGTGGTTGATGTGCATCACTGTCTAAATTTAGGGCATCACAGTGTGACGGTCTGGCTGACATACATTGCGATGTTGCAAGTGTTGCAACATTGTAAGTATACTGCATATCGAGATGGCTTCTACAGCAGGTTCAGCTAGCACCGTCTTTCCCTACAGAAACAGCGAAGAGAAACAGAGAGGAAAAGACACAAGGAATCATGCTCATTTTAAAGCACGATTCTCTGGAAAGCATCCGTGGTGCATATAATTGTTGTGACAATGAAAATGGTCAACACTGACTCAGAAACAGAAAGTGTGAACTGATAGAATTTTAGCTGGGGACCTCTGGTGTATTATGTAAGGAAAGCAGAAGATAAAGTTGAGTCTCTTCCCTATGGGTGGTAATCTAGATGCAAATGCCTGCCTGAGCCAGTGCAGCTGATAAACTAGTAAACGGTTCAATAAGCAAGTGCTCAGTGTCAAGAACTGTGAGGATTTGAGAGGTTACCCCACTTGCTAGCTCACACGTTAGTGTGCCTCATTTTTTTTTTTTTTTTTGGACGCTGGATGGCTCCAGACTCCTGGGTCAGAGATAAAGGACTTCGTTATTCAGAGCAACGGCAGAATCCACAGTGACCGCACCTTCTCCCACTGCCCCCTGGCCCCCGGTTCCCACGGGTGGTGCAAAGAGGGCCCATGTGGTGGGGTCCCTTACGAGAGGGGGCCCTGAGCCCAGGAGCTCAGACCTTAGACAACAGTTGGGGTCATGCCCGCAGTTTGCCGCAGACGCTTCATCTTCCTGGCCTGCTCACTGTGAACAAGGGCGGGCTGTCCTTCTGCTCCCAGGAGGTGCCACAGCCAGCAGGGAGAACCCCGGGGGAGCTGTCTCAGCTCCCGCTCTGCCCAAGCCTGCAGGAAGCCGATCCCCTCACTAAATATTGACTTGCTGTGTGGCTCCTGTGGGGGATAGGCAATACTCATTCTTACCCTGTTTGTGAAGTCACTCCTGAAAACTGGCGAGCCGTCCTCACATCGTAGGCTCTTCCCTCTGGGGTCTTCCCTGTCTGTGGCTCCGTCTGCCCATTTGGGAATGGAGAAAGATAACAGTGTGTGCTTCCCGGGGCTGCTGCCGGCATGTCGTGGGCTGACACACGCACTGCACTCAGAGGCCCACCTGGCGTGCAGCATGCACGCGACACGACGCACTCATGTCCTTGTTATTAACTCAGAATTCATCACTATAATGAGGTGATTTGATAAAGAGGAAGTTTTTCGCTCGGCAGCTGAAGATGCTGGGAAATTTCCCACCAGTCGGAACTAGCTACTCTCTTAACCCTGGGGTTGGCCTACGTGTCCCAGTACGCTGGGGCCCCGGGCAGTCTGTCCTGCTTGGTTGTCCAGTGGCGCTGGGCACTGGTCAGCTTTACGGGCGGACATGGGCCCTGATGAGGCCAGGCTGCCCTGGACCGGTTCCCAGCAGACACGCCCGGTGCCTTCCACTCGGGCTCCTGGTCAGTGTGGAATGCTGGATGCCGACCATTTCCGAGGACACCTGCCTCGTTGTCTGGCCACCCACTCTTAGGGGGCACAGTTCCCGGGATGCCCCTCCAGAGTGCACGGGATATGTTTTGTGCTGAAATGGTAAGTATTAATGAACAGAGGCAGCGTGTCATGTTCAATTCAGATTTGCCATTCCTGGCAGCGCCAGGAGCAGGGGCATCTGAGGGGAGGGGGTGAAGCAGCGAGTGGAGGTCCCGGCCCGTTTAGCTCCTGTTTTTTCCAGCAGGTTCACTGCGTGTTTCCTTTTGACCCCTCCAGCCATTTCTGGTGGATGTGACGCTGGTCTGCTGGGAGTTACTCGCTGAGCTGCTGCTTACCGGCGCACCTGCCCTTGGAGTTCACCTTGCCCAGCTATCCTCTGGAGACCTGGGGGACAGACTCTCCGAGGACATTTGAGGAGGCCTGGTCTTATTTCTAAACTGTGTACTCCTCGCAGGGGGTGGGGTCAGTATTAGTCGAATCCTCTTTCGTTTTCAGAGGTGAGAGATCATCTATCCAACTCCTTCAGGAAATGGAGGTCCAGAGTGGTTAAGTGAATTGATTGCCTGAGAGGACACACCCAGTTAGGAGCTGGAAGGAAGAGGTCGGGCGTCCTAGCTGCCGGCCGTGTTTTCGTTCAACGAGGGTGCTGTCGGGAAGGAGGGTGGGCAGCGGGAGCCTTTGGCGAGAAACGATGGTGGCGTGCTCCGCAGAAGGGGTCACGGATGAGCGTTTGGACTCTGCTGCCACATCCAGCTGCATTTCCGTCTGTTCTCTGCTTACGCACAAGGAGGGTTTTGATTTTTATCTATTGATTACTTTCAGAGAGAGAGGAAGGAGGGGGAGAGAGAGAGACATTGATTTGTTATTCCACTTAACTATTCATTCATTGATTCTCATATGAGCCCTGACTGGGGATCGAACCACAACTGTGGCGTATCGGGATGGTGCTCTAACCAACTGGACTGTGCGTCCTGGATGAGTGTTTATTATTATATAAGAATAGGCCTTGGCTGGTGTGGCTCAGTGGATCGAGTGCTGGCCTGGAAACCGAAGGGTCACAGGTTTGATTCCCAGTCAGGGCACATGCCTGAGTCACAGGCCTGGTCCCCAGTTGGGGGCATGTGAGAGGCAACCACACATTGATGTTTCTCTCCCTACCTCTCTCCCTCCCCCTCTCTCTAAAAAGAAGTAAAATAAATTGAAAAAAAAAAAAGAAAAAGAAGAATAGGACCCACTTCACGAGGTCATTGTGAGGACTAGATGTAGTAATCAGTTAGCAAACTTAGCACCTCCTTCTGCACAGGGCAGCTCTCTGTTACTGCAGGGACTTTGGTCTAGAAACTGCAGAACATGTGGCAGAGAAGACCATTGGGGGAAAAGAAGTTAAAGGACATTTTGAGCAAGCTTGCGGTGATAAAACTGCTTCTCACCCGTCAGAAAAGTTTATTCCCTTCAAAGTGTCCTCGTGGTATGGGCCTATTGTTAATAGCACTGAAAGAAAGATAAAATTAAAGTCAAAAGTTGGTTTAAGTGGAGGTGACCTCAGAGCTAGAGTCATGACTTCGGAAATAAAACTGGTTTCTGTGTCCTTACAAATTATAGCAAGTATTTGCATTTGACTTTGTATTTAAAGCTCTTAAAAGTAAAATCGGGACCTCCCCCGGAGCCCCAGCTCCCCGGTGGGCGCTGTCAGAGAAGTGCGTTGAGACCTGTGCTGACACAGCTCTGTCCAGGGGTGGGGGGCGGGGGGAGATCCCCAGCCCTCCAGGCAAGCGCAGCCTGTCACTCATTTGCTCCTGACAGGAAAGAAGTTGCCTGCGTGAGGCTTTCCTTGGGGACACTGCCACACGCAGGAGTCGGTCCCCGATAACACCCAATACAGGGTATTGTGCAGGGGACAGTGACCTGTAAGGGCATTGGGGCTCTGTGGCGGGAGTCAGTGACAGTGAACGACCATGGGGCACGACGGCCACCCGCTGGTCTCCCCGGGTCGGAGGTGGGGAGTCCAAGCCCGTTCCCAGTGCAGTGGGGGCTTCTATGTGAATGTGGTGGCCAAGAGTTGGGGGATAAGCCACCCTCGGCCAGGAACTCACCTTGTGGTTTTGGACGAGCGGGCTCACTGATGAGAAAGTTGAACCCTGTGTGATCTCTAGAAATCCCTGGTTGGCGGAAGTCTGAGTTGGGGGCGAGGGCCCTCCTGTGCAGGTGTAACGCTCCATCAGGTTTTAAGGAAGGAGGAAAGTGACCGTGCAGCGTCTTGTCCCGGCCCTCTGTGGCTCTCTGCCTCACCTGGGGGCTCAGACTTGGGGGCATTTGTGTGCAGGTGCCTGCGGGGACCCCTGTGTGGAGCACTCTGAGCACCCAGGGAGCCCTGTGCCCTGGGAGGCTTTTCTCTCACACTCTTTTACCTTATCTGAGGTTCCAGCGAATTCATCCTCAACTCCACGATATACCTTGAAGAAAAAAAAGCCCACAAGGTTTTCAGGATCGTGCACAGGATCCAAAATACACAGCACAGCTCTACCCTTTGGTCAGATCGATGCTAGTCTGTTTCCCCTGTAGGAGACGTGCCGCTCACCCACCGGCCTCTGTCCCCCAGGATGGTGCCTCTGCGGTGGTGGCTGCTGGGGCTGGTGCTGGTGCTCGGCTCGCGGACCCAGAAGCTGCCCACCCGGGACGAGGAACTCTTCCAGATGCAGATCCGGGACAAGGCGTTTTTCCACGACTCCTCGGTGATTCCAGACGGGGCTGAAATTAGCAGCTACCTCTTCAGAGACACGCCCAAAAGGTACGCTCCCTCCAGCCCTTCCTTTGTCAGCAACCCGGTCCGGGATGCCCCGCTCCGAAGGGGAGGTCCCCTGTCACACTGTATGTGGACCCTTGGCCTGTTTTCTCTCAACAGGGGAAAATGGGGGTGCCTCCCCTAAGCCTCCCCTGGGGGCTCTGTTTCTTGCTTCCTGGGACCTTCCTTGGGAAGAGAAGGGCAATGTTTGCATGTCTTGCATTTTGGAATGGCCACTTTTTTTCTTCAGTATGGGTGAAATCTCTAAGAAGGACTCTCGAGGGTTAAAATGAGATTCATCGAATACATGTGAGTCTTCGAAGGTTTGAAGAGTCTTAATTACGACTCTTTCAGTGACGTTCATAAGATCGAAGGCAGGCGACCCAGGGATGGTGACCCTGGAAGGACTCTCGTCCCACTGCGACTGAGGCCCGGCCTGGGTGGACAGGCCTGAGCCCAGGTCGCGATCTGACCAGGGGGCGAAACTACGATCAGCTGATTTCTTGCCGGACACATTCGCTCTCCCAGTGTTTTGTCTCTCGATATTTCTGAGTGAATCAGAGTTTTTCTCTGCAAATGACTCTGGTGTCCCGCGTGCGCCTATGCCCCACTCTGCAGTGCTCTTCACACTCAGCTCCCCACACCACTGCCCGCCACTGCGTCAGATAAGCGGCCAAGCCACGAACCCCCAGTTCCTCAACGCTAAGTAAGTTTGGGTTCTAAGAGTGGCCTTAAAACTTAGATTACACTTTTTTCCTTTAAAACAACATGCTCTTGTTACAGGGCATTCAAAGCAGTGGGCAGGTGCGCC
>PVKM010049088.1:0-11020 GCA_004027735.1 Carollia perspicillata
GAAGCAAAATAACTTTCAATAATCATAATCAGTGAAGTAATTCTACTGTAGTATCTACTCTGGATATAAATTTATTAGGTAAGACAATTTTGGGCTTAGTTCTCTTAGAACCTGTTGTTGTTTAATGAAGACCTTTTGCCTGTCAAAGAATTTCTGGCAGGCATTTTAATTAGATATTAATCATTAAAGTAGAGTTAGCATTTAAGTGATACATCAGAATTTATTAAATGAACTGCTTAAAATGTTTATTTAAATATGCACATATAAAGTTAAAGTTACTTTAATTTTTAACCATATGCTTTTCTGTATGCAAAATTTAAATAAAAAGAAAAAAGGGAATAATAAATGGTGAAGGATTTCCAAGGGAAAATAATTGTATTTAAAAATTTTATTAACTTTTAGTGTTTCATTTGGTTAAAACATAAGCCACTAAATTTAATTGACCTAGAAGCCAAACATTATAATAGTCCCAACAGCCCTAATTAGTGGGAGAAACTGAACTTTTACCATATAACCTTCAAATCATCTCTTTGAATTTACACCTTGCTTCTAAATCTCACTCTTTCCCCAAGTGTTTCACTTGTCTCATTTCATATTGTTAATGAAACAACTCAATCAACAAATGAGGTTTGTATGTGATCAGATTTCCACTGAGGTGGAATTAAAAAACCAAGCATTGTCCTACAAGCTTTTATTTTTATTAAAAAAGAAACATGTCATTGCATTATAATAATCTGTTTAAAGATTGTCTTTTATTTAACATGATCATATTTTCTCTATACGTATCCCTCCCACCTCCAAGGGCAGATCTGCAGGAAAACAATCTTAATAAGATGTATCCAGCTTTCCCGTTTTACAAAAGGAAACACTGACACTTGGTGTGTTATTATTAAGCGAGGATAAAAGCCGATAAACAGTTTAGTGGCATTTGGAGCTGTTCCTGGAAAGAAATGCTCTGGTGCTCCCTGTGAACGCCGGAAACACCACCTGAACCTATTTGCTGGCTCCTCTCCATCTGGCAGTCACACAACAAACTGTACTTTGGTTATACAGAGGGAACCTCTTTCCCCTCCCTGTTTGGAATAGAAAGAGACAAGTGTGCCACAGCACACCTTGATGATGACCTTTGCCAGAAGCTCCAAATAGAAGAGCCAGACGCTAAATGTGACGGGATTTATAGCCTTTGCTAGCAGAATGCTCTGAGAGCCATGGGGACATAAACTTCGTGTGCATTGTTAGTTTCTTTGCTTTGAAGAGGTTAAGGCTGTTAATGGAACAGGCAACAGGTAACTGGGCTCTGAGGAAAGTGAGAATACGTTGTTTCCATTATACCTAAGGTACACAAAAGAATATGATCTCTAATGAAATTTTAAAAATGTGAAAATGAACAAACAAACCAAAGAGCCAGTTGTTGAACCGTTTAGGGTAGCTCCCCAAGACTGCATTTTGATAATAAAATGGTAATAAAAGAAGTAACAGATGAAAATGAACAATAAATTTGCTTGATGTACACTCTCTTGTCAATGCCTTTTATTGGATGAATTCAGCTGGAAGCCAGCTCAAAAAGGTACTTGAGAAACCTAATCTTTCATGTGTCAGCCTGACCCTCTCTGTCCCATTACAGAGCGGAGTAAAAGTAGAGTGAGAAATAGACCTGAAAGCAAATAGTCAAACTGTTAGGACACAGTCCTTGAAAAAAACAATTTATCTTCAAGGAATGCTGAGTAGACACAATAAGTCACGGAAGCTGAAGTGAAGTCATGATCTTGTGTACCACAGAGCATCCAATCTACTAAAATGAGCTAGAATTGCCCTGGCTGGTGTGGCACAGTGGATGGAGTGCAGGCCTGCTCATGCTTGGGTTACTGGCCAAGTCCCCAGTAGGGGGTGCCTAAGAGGCAAATACACATTGATGTTTCTCTCCCTCTCTTTCTTCCTCCCTTCCCCCACCACTAAAAATTAATTAATTAATTAATTAAAAAATAAAATAAAAACAAATGAGCCAGAATGTTCACACTAGCAAAGACAGTTGTGTGTCTGTATGTGTGTACCGAAGTAACTAGTTTAATAAATTCAACATTTCAGTGCCCAGCTTTACTACTGAAATACTACCTCAATCACCCACACAACCACCTGTGAACTTAACCCTGGGAAAGGGGTATTCCCCTTTCATAATGAATAGGGAAAGAAGTATTCCCTTTCCGTGATCTTTGGGAAGCCTCAAACATCATGAGTTGTAATATTGTTACTGGAGCAAATAAGCAGGGCTTTACCCCTCGAAGTATTCACATGCCCTTGCAGTGCAGGACTGACCAGCTGATGTGTCCATCCAGAGAAGTGGTGCTGTGACACAACTCAGTGGACTAGAGACCTGTCCAGAGGCGCGGAGCACAGCAATGGCGCAGTGGCTTAGATGGCAGTGATTAGTGTCAGAGAGGATGGATTTATGGCTTCCCGTCAGACCCCTCTGGGGTTTGTAACAAACCCTTGTTTATGTTAAAATATGTAGAGATAAATACACACATTTTTAGAGAACAGTATTTGACCCAATAATAAATGATGGGGTAACAAAATATGGTATAGATGTTGATGAAATTTTGTTTTTCTTAAATACTGGCAAGATCTTCTGATACCTAGGCTATATAACATTATTAAAAATTAATCAAGATAACATAAATCTAATAATAAATTTTCTGTTAAATAACTGTGATTTTAGCACTGGAAATCACATCTACACATACTGTATTTGAAATTTAATAGTGTAAATTATTGCTACTCTACACATGCACACATGAACATAAGGCAAAATAGATTCCTGTACCTTGTCTCCAAAGTT
Organism: Carollia perspicillata; assembly: GCA_004027735.1. Taxonomy (NCBI): domain Eukaryota; kingdom Metazoa; phylum Chordata; class Mammalia; order Chiroptera; family Phyllostomidae; genus Carollia; species Carollia perspicillata. The sequence goes on from PVKM010049088.1 coordinate 2,837, forward strand.
GCTGAATACATTTTATAACATGAGCTAATGCAACATGAGACTATAAATATAAGTAATGACTTTATATAAGCTCATAGAGTATATCTTATTATTGCAATTTACATTATTGGGAGAAAATCTACTTGGCATATTAATTACAATATTTATAAAATTTTAAAAATACAGGGTCTGGCACAAATAATGTTCCTTTTTTATTATAAAATCTTTTATTACACAATCACAATCATGCAATTCTGTAGCATAACAATATCACACTCAAGCACATCATATAACATTTTAGGTGATATGTTCAAATTAAAACTATAAATTATTACACTTACATTACTACCCTACCAACCACACTCAAGCAGGTTGTACTTCTGTATGTCTGACCTTAAAAGAGAATCAAAGACAAAGCGTGGTTTGCTATTTGTTAGGCAGCAAGAGCCAGATGGTTGGAGCTAAACATTTACTCTTGGGTGTTCAATGTGATATCAAAGAATAGGAAAGCAAAACACCATGTCTCACAAAGCAGAAACAAGTTTGAGTACATTCACAGAGAGGTAGGATTGCTCCATTCAGGGGGCCTCTGATTACACATTGTGCTCACTACCACATTAAAATAGTCAGGATTAAATTAGCCTCCTTGCTGGAAAAAAATGATACACAACAAAATTGAAAAAAAAGACAGAAACAGCGCAGGTAACCCAAGGCAAATTTCTTTTAAGAAGTGATTTAACTCACTCCATTAAAGAAACAAAATATGTTTAAATCACCACTAAAGACAATATTTAGTCCAAGAAATCATGCTACTAGCACACTTATGTGTGGAGGCCACTGCCTAAATTTACACTTTTGTATTTCTGAATACATATTTACCTGATATTTTATGAAAAATAATCACCTGTGGTATTCTTTGGTTTGACGCTTTATGTAGAAATGCTTAATGTGTATACTGTCTGAGTTAGCCTAATATGAGGCATCATTATCTACTTAAGTAAATAATTTCCCTCTGCATTTTCACTTTGCTAAAAGCCAAATTTTTAATTACATAATTATAAATAAATATTTAGGCTTTCAGAAATGTAATTCTCACTCAAACAGTCTTCTGTTATTTCAGCATTTTGGCGTAGTCACTCACACAAAAGTCACTGTCCCTTACCTTCCCAAGCCTCGCTGCTTCTCCAGAGACCCCATTTCAGAGACCCAGGCTCTTTCTTCCCATGGAATGCAAACCAGTGCAGGTTTAAGATTTGTTCTTTATCTTTATAAATTGGTGTATATGTCTTACACAACTAAAGAAAAATACGATTATTACAGTTTGTCAGTAAATGAAATTCTAGCTAGTGAAGAATTATTTTTATATAAGAAAAGAAATGTAATTTATTAGTTTTAACCTGCACCACCCACCAAGGGTGTTGTTAAACAAAGGGATTTTTATAACTGTTATCATCTTCACACAAGTCATTTTCAGCTTAAGGGAGTGCTGAGTGGTCAAGGAGAGGGCCTTTCTCCCCACTGCGGAATTGATGAGGATGTGAGAGGCGCAAGGTTTCAACAATCTGGAAGAGGCGAAAGCCCAGGCAGGAGGCAGATTTATGTGGGTAGTGAAGATGGATGGAGTAGATGCTGTGGTGTGCTACCAGGTCAGTGTTCATGTCCTCTTCTCTTCAGCTGCCCAAATTTGGGCTGCTGAGTCCTTCCTAAATTACTGCCTGCTTCCAGCTGAAAGAAGAGTTCCTTTGCTCGATGCTGTACTTGTCTTTGGAATGACTGAATTGGGAGTATGAAATTTCTTTCCCCTTTCTTTAATTTAGGACAACTCTAAAGAGATAGCCCAGTTCAAGAAGGATTGTGGATCAGCTGAGAGCTTTATTGGGCTGAATTGAACTTAACTTATTCTCTTTGCCAAGGATTTCCTCTTCTTCAGAAAGCACGCCCCAGTATATTTATTGCATAAAGGTCTCCATCTCCATCCCAGGAACCCTAGCCTAAGTTGTCACAGGAGGAAGAAAGAGAACAATTCATGGTAGAGTGCCTAAGAAAATGGTTTGGTTTGAAAAAAAATTCTCAGTTTGGGTTTTGACTTAAATCATTTAATTTTGGCTATAAACCAATCTCTACTTACCCATCAAAAACATTAATAAAAGAATACTATTTGAGCAAACTTCTTTACCAAAAATATATTATTCTAATAATTGTAACCTGTGAAAGGTTATATACATTTCACAAATCAGTCTATTGCCAGATATCAGCTTTAGAATTTAGCCCATGGTTTGCCTGAAGGAATACAGTTCAATAATCTCAACTACATTTGAGAAAGTTATTCATCATTTATTTATTAATATGATTTGGTGATGATTTGTAGAAAGGAGGTGAGGAAGTACTTGTCCTGTTAAACTTTATAACCTGGAAATAGATGTTCAGTTTATTCGCAGATGCCAAAAGACAAAGATTGCCAGGTATAATGAAACATCCAAATAACTAAACAACAAGAGTCAGAGGAAACAATGATCACTTCTTCCTTGGAAGATCTGAAGAAGTCTTCTATTACATTTCACTATGTAGCAGATAAGGTTGAAAAGAGAGAAATTTCTAATTGTCTGAATGCTAAGGTAAAAGTTTCCATATTAATTTAAAATTAGTTAGCAAGAATATGAGAGGAGGAAGAGCTGAAATGACAGGAGAGATGACTGGTCATTAGGTTTATTACGGGAGACGACATCCAAAATGGCTTTTAGAATGGGGATACCCAAAAGATCAGCTACTTGGGCCTTAAACAAAATACCACCTCCTCGTTAATTGCTGAAGCTGTCATCTTCTTTGCACTGTGTTTGTGGAAGCTTGTGTGTCTCAAGCACCAAGAAAATAGTGCCTAGTCAGTGGTGGTAATAGGAGCAATGCTTGCTACAACTCTCTGGAATGTCTGGGAGCCTTGGAAAAGAAGGCAGAGTATCAGTTTGTGGGCAGGACTTACAACAGTTAGCCACTCCCTGTCCCTGTGTTCCAACACACCACCTGATGAAGGGGCGGAGAAGACCATTCATCTACATTAGCATGTGTGTTTTACAAGTAATCTGGAAGAGATTTTTTGGGGGGGGCATGGTTTGACTTTTTCCATTACACCTGACTTTCAAAATGAGTTGTTTCTAATTTTTATGTGACAATGAAATAATTATCACTTACAACATGAAGTATGACCAATTAATTCTTAATGGTTATTGCCATGTAATAAAATATATCTATGTCAGATTATCATTGTTATAAAATACATGTAATGTCAACATTATAATCTATTAATAAACTCATTTTAATATAATTCTTTGCTCATTTATTGCAATTATTTGCATACACACACATAAAACTGGAGTTTACATCATCTTAATAAATAAAACATGATAATAGATAAAACGTTTTAAGGATTAGTATACATCATAATTGACACATCAAACCTGACACATTAACATACATCATAACTGGCACATTAAATTGAACTGAATACATATATATTCTCTTCCCTTGAGTGGATTCAAAGACACTGACCCAGTAATCTATCTGAAGCAAGAATGAAAGCAACCATTCTGAAAATAGGAACAGTAATAGTTTAACAGCTCACAATAATGCCTCTTTGGAGCAAGGCAATTAAATGTTGCATCCAATGAAAACTACCATGAGAATTTAGGTAGGTAAAATGTAATCAACTGAATTAGATGTAATGAAAATGCTGCACTTAAACAGTTGTAAGATTGTACAGAGACTTGATATACTATGGTGGTTTGTGGTCCAGTTGAACTCCTAGATGCAATTAAAAGACATTCCCTCTGAAAAGATCAGGAGATTTTTATCAGGGAAAATTGCTGCTGCTCACCAGCTCCTTCCTAATGAACTTTCAAATGCCCATATTACACATGTGCCAATTGGCCCCGTTTTGTCTTCCAGCAGGTGGCCGCATCCCAGCTCATGTCACTGCAATCGGGATGATAGTAGTGGGAAGTCCCAGAGTCCTTCAGATCTAGTCTCATATTCAGACTCTTGCAGTCCGCAAATATTTACCATTTCCTAATAAAGGATATATAGGATCTAGTTAGATAGTAAGAGCTATGATATTAAATTACTTCCATCCATTATAATCCCAACTAAGAGTTAATGTTGTAAAATAAGCATATATTTTTAAATTATGCTTCTGGGTAGTAATTGCAAATTTATTACCTTTAAATTGACTTTTAAATAAAATACTTTATAGAAATGCACTTGTTAATGTACATGTTATGTTAGAAAAATACAAACATTTTACTATGTATGTATATGGCTTTTAAATCGAGAATAATTTCACTTAAAATTTTATCCATTACTTTGTCAAAATGTAGGTCATGGAATCATTATAGACAGGAGTATTTCAGTCATCACCCAAACCCCACACAATGTTATTAAAAATATGTAATAAAGACTAAATTTGGATGAGTTAATGTTGCCTGAATTTTGAACTATTTTTCCAAATCTCTATTTACATTACAACCACACTAACACATCCAACCAGAGTGTATTTTTAAGAAGATTGTTGGTCTGTAGGTGAACTTAACAAAAGTTATGAGATAATTATAATACTTCTGTTTTTTCTTAACTAAGGTAAGTAATAGAATTTACATTGCTGAAAACATATAAAACATAATAAGTAATAAAATAAAAAGTCAACATTTTGTTTTATTCACAAAATGCATGTTTTCTTAATTTGTATTTATTGTCCTTCCAACAAGTCTCTATTATGCTTCATTTGTGTCCAAAATAATATAACCTCAAAATCTCACCTATGCTTCCTTTGAATGTAAAGCCTGGCATTGAATGAACATTAATTAAAGGAAAAGGAGTGCCCATCTTATCATCCAAAATTAAATTCTAAATTGTTGAAGATTAAGCAATCAATTCATATTTTATTTCCTAATTATATTTTAGCTTTCATTAGTTCTCTTGAATTTATTATTTCAGTAATTATGATGCACAAATCATAGGTATCATAATTATTATTGTAGTAATTATGTATAATTATATTTTATTACATTAATAGAAATATAAGAATTGGAGCAAATATATAAGTAGTTAAGTTGTGTTTTTGCTAAATAATACCAGCAGAAAGAACAAAATATTAATCTGAATTTTAAATTTGGAATAAATTTATATTTAAAGATAGCTCTCAAAGGATTTTTTAAAAGACAGTTTGTCATGAAAAATACTTAAAATTTTATATCTGTTAGTAAGAATTTTTGTGTATATATACAACTTTCAGGGAAAGAGAACTTTTTTTTACCTAGAAGAAGTGAGTTATAGATGTTAATAGAATTCTCACTACAATATTGAAAGGTAAGGAAGAATATACAAATGTGTCTGAAAGTCTGAGGAAAACAACCTGTAACCTTAGGTTCTTGTAGCTGGATAAATTTACGAGAGGAAAAATGACTTTTTTGATGGACAAAGTTTTCAGAAAATGTCACCAAGATATTTTCTTTAAAAGATAGATGTATTTATCCACTGAAGTACTTAATTCAAATGAAAAAAAAATATTTTCCTAAATAAATGTTAACTTAATTATATAATAAAACCATTGTGTGTGTGCATTCTCTGAATAGAAAATCACTGTATCAGTGCAAAATGACTGAGAAGTAAAAAAATAAATCAGACTCTTTGGGCCTATAAAGTGTTGAAAAGTTCTTAAGCAACAGAAACTGAAGGACTATGGGACCAACATTCATTACTTTTCTCCAAAAAGTAATTGTGTGACACATAACTTCTAACTGTTGTGGCGTATTTCATCACTTTGTGCTTGTTAAGCCTTGGAATTTACACCTGAGAAATTAAAGAATGGGGAAAAACCTTCAAATTTTCTAAGACTGCACCAAGGCATATCCTGACAAATTCCAATATATTCCACATATTCTATAGTTAAATAGAAAGCTGTTATTTTTCTCTGGTTCATAATATTTTCTATCCTTTGTTACTGTATAAAAGTTTAAAGATCCTGCATGCAATGCAATTTTATTTATTCACTAATTTATATCTGGTTTGCAAAGCTGCTTTCTTTCCATGAAGTGAAAAAACAAGAGGGAAAATGTTTCTGTCAAAATAAGTTTACGCAATGATTAAGACCACCTACTCACAAAGGCTGAATGCACTATAACCATGAGAGTGTTTTTGTGTGTGTGATGGTGGAGTCAAAACTGGAATATTCAAAAGCTTTTATGAGCTAAACACTATGAGAAGCTTTGAAAATTTAATATAATTAAGTAGACAAGTACATAACAAGTATTCCTTCATGATTTTAAATATGATGTAGTAAGCTTATACCAAATCCTAAATAAACTGAACTATTTATATTAAAAATAGCCAAACTATGTAGGATATAAACATCATATACCCAGTAGCCTTCTATAAAATTGTTAAAAATGAGAAGATAGTTTAGAGAAATATATTAGAAAATACTTATATTTGTAAAAATCACTAAAAATAATACACTGTGTTCTCAGTGTTTATAGAAAAATTAACACATTTAATTTAAAAATGTGTTAAAAATTAACACATTTAATTTTTTAATAAAAATTAAAGTGCTAACATAGACATAGGTTTTCAATTTTAATGTTTGCAAAAGTGCAACACATTTGTGTCAGATCTCAATAACATATAAACTCTTAAACTTTCCTAGCATATTGTCCTGAATATAGTTAAGTTCTCAATACACACTTGTTCACACTTAATTAATAATACAAAGCTATTCATTTAAAATTGTGAACAAAAATAGATTATTAGGGTGTTTTATACAATCATTTTGTTTGGTTAACATGTTGGGTAGTTACTGTGATCTGTTCTTAGAAGTGAAAAATGATGACATAAAATGTATAACTCTTTATAAAGTACATAATTTGGTCACATATATTTTATCTTTAAAATCACCACCACTTACAAATGAAACATTCACATTATTTATACCTATAAACACCAGAACTGGAAACACTAATGCATCATTGAGGAAATAAATGCCTCTTTTTTATATTTTAGCATAACTTTTATGTTAAATTAATTATATCTGTTGAAAGAATAGTTATCATTCAGCATACATTATTAATATTAGTTTTGAAGTTAAAATAGCCCTCAAGTTTTTTTTTTGGAATAAAATAATCATTTATATTAGCTGTCCTTGTATTCTAAAAGCGGATTTTATGAAGCTTGTAGGTTTTAAAAACCCGCAGAGCTCATCACCCTGAAAGTGGCCCTGATGCAACATCTCAAATGTACATGCAGAGGGTTATGGTGATTTCCCAGGGTGATGCATAATGAAATGCTGAAATTTGCACCATAAATTAATGTAAAATTACAGTTGTGTAAATATTGTCTTATTACTGAAATATCCTAAATATCTATATTCCTTTAATATATATTAAAATAAAAATACTGTTTTGTATACTTTATCCAATGTTATAAAATATCTAAGGAGGGAAGCTGAGGAAGGAAAAATGAAAATGTGTGATTTTAGATTTTATAAAACAAATACATTTACAAAAGTTTTATTTAGCTAGGCATATTCTATGAAGTAGTTTGGTAGAGCGATAGCAATAGAATCTATGCAACACAGTACAGTGTTTGGAAGCATGAGCAGGTATGGCAGGTTGACAGAAAGGGGAAAGATACCTACTGGTATGGAATAAAGAACCAACAGGACTTGGTAACTCGAAAGTGAGAAATAAATTTGAGATAACTTCTCAGGTTTTATATAATAGAGATTGTAATAATTATAACAAATTACAGACAGGGTCATTGATAGCGGGATTTCACTTAAATGGGAAGATGCTGATTTTGCCTTAGATATTAATGGGCAATTCCATTTTATCTTAAAATTTTGCATAGACATAAACAATGTTCAGTTGCTCTTGTTTTAGTGTGGGTATAAGGAAATTCATTTTTGAGCTCTAAAAACAAGATATGGATGAATAACCCTGTGGAAATTTGGAATACTAAATCAAAATAGCTTAGGTTTTTAAGTGACGGTAGAAAGTATTTATCCAAGGTCTTTTATTAAACAGGGAGGTGGAAGATCAGAGTTTCAGCTATGCTCCTCACATCTATATGGAGAGAAATTTACAAAACTGTGACTGGAATCAAAAGCTCATGTACTGTAGCTCAGAACTGTTTCCTCACGACCATGCTGCCTGATCAATGTCA
>PVKM010049090.1:0-11016 GCA_004027735.1 Carollia perspicillata
AAAACTACAACAAAAATTTAGAATTTAATATGCAATACTTTAAAATGGGTAATATACTATTACCAAAATGCTAAAATTAATTTAATTATAAAATAGAAATATTAAATTTACAAATTTTGCACAAAATTTGAAAATAAAAATATAAATAATGTATCCTTAAAATTAGCTGAATCTGCTTTAATTGATCAAAGAAAAGTACAACTCAAGAGTTGAAGACATACATTTTATTACAAATTAATAGAATTGATTTAAAGATGCAATTTTTAAAATATAAAATCAATGTAGATGGGCCATAAGTAACTCCCCCCCAAAAAAAAAATAGAGAGAGAGAGAGAACAAGAAAATGAAGCATTTTATGAAATCTAAATGACAAGTATCTTATGGATCTTAGAACATGTGTATATTATTGATATCAATATTTTATGTAACATAATTATTTGGAACTTACACTCTGTATTTTATAAAACTTAAAGAATTATTGGTACTTCATATATATGTACACACATATATATGTATATATCATTTTTTTATTTTAAACATTATTTGATATTATGCAAAACATTTGGCTCTACAAAATATACTATTTCAATACATACAAAGAGAGAAAAAGTAGCCAAGCAAATATTAACTTAAAATTTCAAAATCAAGCATGTAATGGAGATGAACCCTACAGATACAGGAGCTTAGTGCACATGCAAGAAAAATGTCACTTGGTATAGTTTTGAAGTGTGGGGTGCAGAAAGTAAAGCCTTACAAGAAAAGGAAGCCTGCCACGTAAGGTGAGGGAGAGTGGTATGGGGAAGAGCATTGCAGCTGTGGGCAGCTTGGATTTGGTTTTTCAGTTGATGCTTTGAAATCTGATTCACATCCCTGTGACTTACCATACATAGCACCTACTTGAAAATGGTGATTGGCAAGTTGCAAACCCTGGTTCAGATCCACCTGCAGGGAATTCGCTTCTTTGCATGCATCCCTTGTACCAGATATTTAAGAAGAGGAGATGCGTACTATGAGAAATTATTTTTACTACAATTTTATGCACTTAAGTTAATGAACAGTCTTAAAACTTAAATTGTCATAAATATATGATTCATTTAGTTCATATAAAAATAGGAAGTTGAGCATGTAAAAATAATTATAGATGATTTTTAAAATTTTAAGTTTAATGGTAACCTAAGAAGGAAAACTGAAGTCCAAATAAATCAAATAAATACAAACAAAATAAAAATAAAAGTAAAAATAAATCAAATAAATACAGTTTCCTACAGAAGATCAGTGCAGATCTCAGCACCCACAGTAGGGTTACATAAATGTGAATTCCATCCGAGAATACTGGAAGCTACATAATATATGATAAATGATGCTCATTCCTTCTAAGGCCAAGAATTGGTTTTTATGGTATTTTATTTTATTTATTTATTTTATTTTTTAACATCCAGTGTAATAAGGATGGTGGAGATACCTGAGAATTCATAATGGCCAGGGTCTTCTAACAGTCTGTTCTGGCATTTGTGATATTTTCCACCATATTTCAGCCTTCTCCCAAGCCTGAAATGTGGCACAACAGTCAACATGAGCAATTGGTACATCGTGACCATCTGGCATCTTTTGGCAAAAGACAGTTGTAACTTCATAGTGCCATAGGAAGTAGCGCCGTATGCTTTGCGTAGAATTCTACCCAAAATGGATAAGCCGATTCATTGAAATGCAAAAATAATACTTATCCTGGTAACTCAAATATTGTGGAACACCTTTTTACCACGTGTGTGATATTTTAAAAACAAACAATGTTTTATTTTCCTGTGAAAGTAAAACTGCTCTTTGAAACACGCATGCACACATGCACACCCAAATATAAAACAAACCAAAATCGCACAAAGTCACAAAGGGAATAAGAAGAAAAATAAAGATTCTCTCTTTATCATTCCCAAGGAGTTTCCATTCCAGCTACTCAGAAATAATTGCTGCATATTTGACACATACTTCCATATACAAGTACAAATTATACATAGATGCAGACCATATATACAAAACTTAAATATATTTTAGATAAGCTAGAATATACTCTGAATATTTCTCAGCAATTTTTATTTGTTTATCTAACATTCATTTTTACTTTTTAACATAGGTGTATATGGCTGTACATAGCACAATTTTCTTTATTGCTTTATAGTTCTCTATTGTGTGGCTATATTAAAATTATGGAATTTGCTTATTGACCCTATATTACTTGTTATTCATATTATTTATATGGTTTTGATTTGAGGGCAATTATAAATACTATTTCAGTATGTATGTAAGTGTATATTTGTATCCTTGGTGCAGTGAATTACTTTAGATTACATTTAGAAGTAAAAGTGACAATTTTCACCACAAACATATTACTGGTTACTTTTTGAACAAAATAAACTGAGTAGGCCCACAAAGATGTGTTATTTTTTCCTTTAGTTTATGTGCTATGTACTCAGACATAGATAGAGCAAATACAAGGGGGGCAAACTAAGTTTACAGTTATGAGTATGCAAAACAGTTTATTATCGTATTATTATTTATTAATTATTATATAATTTTCATATGAACAACTGTGAACCTACCTTTGCTTCACCCTGTACTAAAAATTTACCAGATATGTGGCATTGTTGTAGACACTTTATGTTATAAAATTAAATATAAATACACTTCAGCTTTCTTTAGCACTAGAATTTTTTTAACCTAAAGGTTACTCTGTCAAATATTAGTACATATGAAAAGATATATTTTGATTGGTGTTTTTCTAATGTATATTCTACATTTCAATTCTCATGCTTTCTGTATCTTAATAAATGCTTCTGTGCGTAATACTTTCTTCATTTTTAAATTTCAGCAGCTTTATTATGATGTACCTAACTGTAATTTTCATTGTTATCAGTTCTTATTGGGGTTCATTGACTTCAGGAATATTGGGATAAATATGAGTTGTGAGTTTTGAAAAACTTGTAGCTAGTGTTTTTTAAAATAGTTTCACTTAAATTATATGTATTTTATGTATTTTTATTCTTTTTTATGTCTCCCAAGTTTTTTACCTCTCCTTTCTCCACTATCCATTTAGTTTCCCCCCTTATTTCTGTGCACCCAATATAAAAATCTTGTCTATATTGTGTCTAGCTTGCTTTTAAAAGGACATATTGCACTTCTCATTCCATTTGTTATTGTCATTTGTAATTGTCTAATTAAATTGTGTCATTACAATGATACATATGTTCTGCAAAGAAGCCAGTTCAATGCCCATTAGGCAGGTTGTCTACCCATTCATTTTCAAAAACAGCCACTGAAGCCCAGAGAGCCATGTTTTAATGTCTGCTCTCATCCCTTGCAGCCACCATGACGTTATGGTACAGCCCTTCACAATGAAGCAATAAGCCAAATTCTGCTAGAGATTTCTGGAAACGATGTTTGCTTTCCTGATACAGGTGGCACGTTGTGCTTTATCCTCGTCAGTTATTCCCTCGGCCTCAGAAATGGCTGCAGTGCCCAGAGCTGCAGTCTCCAACTCCACACACGAAGGGAAAGCCACGTGCCGAAGGATACTGGGGCAGGAATTCTTCATCACTGACCTTTACATTGAAAACGCAAAAACGTTTTTGTGGTTTAATCCACTCTCAATTAACCTCTCTGTTCCACATGAACACATGCATTATCAATTATACAATTAATAGGGTAAATAAATCTTTCAGGGATCCTGAGCATGTAAGTGGTTCTCAACCAACCCACACTATCTAATCATTAAATGATCTAATTTACATAAACATTATATGTAAATAAAATGTGGGGCACCCATGACACTATATATTTTAAGAGGAAATAGAGTCTACTGGATTGGGATTGAAAGAAGGAAAAAAAGGCAGGAGGAAGAGAAGGAGGATAATGAATAGGGAGTGAAAAAGAAGGGGAAAAAAGAAGACATGGCCCATTAGTAAACAGGTAAACACTGTATAAAATCACTGAATGATAGAATCCAATAATTTGAAACACGTATGATAGTACTCAGGAAACTGATAGTTTGAATTAACCTAGAAAACAAGGGACACATCTACACTGAACAACATTTTCTTCAGTGATTTTTCCATGTACAGATATCAGCAGGGCTAAATATGACTAGACTGATCTCAAGTGCAAGAAATGTGACACTCCAGAGACCAGACCCAGATTCTTGTTTAATGTAGACCCCATGGACGCTTGCTTTAGGGTACCCATGAACCCTTAAAGGAACTGTGGCATAAAAATCATGCCTGAGTCAATTTTTCTAACCTATCATTTTGAGATGGAAAAGTTTTGAGAGTAATGAGTAAGGAACAACTGGAGTTCCTGTTATCCTGGTTTGTCACTGTGCTGAAGCAGTAAGACGACTGAGTCCAGTGTCATCGCTGGGTCAATTCTCATGTGAATATCATTACATCTGGATAGAGTAAAAAAATCACAAGAATGTTGAAGGTTATGACTCTTTGCAAAAGAATATCTTGCAGAGAGTGCCATATGTTCCAACAAAGTGCTGTTTCCATTACTGACATGGTAGGAACGCATTGAGAGCAGAGAAGCTTTCAGGGACAGCCAATAAAAGCTCTAGGAACATTAGTGAAAACAAAAGAATATCTTAAAAACAAGCCAGTGTATCTCGAATAATCAGTTAAATAGCTCCTTGTTTCCCAGTGTTTATCTGTGGAAATGAGATGGCATGCAGAAATTGCTTAACTAAAGAAATGCAACAGAATCTTCAACTAATGGGTATATTGTGCTATGCTTTATCTTAATGATGTGGCACTTTTTGAACTATCTCACTTTATATGTAAATTTCTCTAACCCTTGTAAATGGAAAATCTCATATAGACTATGAAACATTATTGTGCTGCATGAAAATTATATCAAAATGTTTTTTCTTGATGGCATGCATCCATTAGAGGGAGCCCATAAAAATGTTATAAACATATTTGGATCTGCTAGGTGATGATTTTTCCTGACAAGCTAATGTGCTGAGCTATGAGTAGAAATGGAGTAATATTGCTGAAAAGAAGAAAATGACTGTAGTATCTTTTATGCCAAGAAAATTTCAAGAACAACATTACACTCTCCAAAATTCCTGATGTTAGGGTAGACACTTAAAAATTGCAAGTTTCCACATATTTTTACATATGTTTTCTAGTTTTAAATAAAATATATTAATAAAAATTCTTAAATTTGATTTAAGAAATTCAAACTCATTAAGCTTGTCACTGCTTCTATAATAAACTCTTTCCTCCCTGAGTTTTCTGTAAATGGAAAAACAGTATTACAAAACTGAAAATTTAAAAATATGTGTCACTTTTCTATGGATGTCATCTTAAAATGTCTTATATTACTTATTTTTTACATTAATTAATAGAAGGCAAGTGCAAGATTTAGTGTAGCATTTATATACGATAAATCCTTGAAAGCTTGACTAAACTTACAGTCAGTCCCAAGACTAAATCTATAATCACTCAATTTTGTCATTTAAACATAATATTCAAATTCTAAGCATAGACAAAGCTAGAACAAAAAGATTGATAAGCCTTTCAACCAGCCTGTGTGAAAAGTATTGAACACATTGGAATAATAACAAAAAACTTTCAATATAGTTTGTAATTATGAATAGAAAAATGACAAAAAGAAATATCATATAGCCAAATCTGGTCATGATATTGAAAACTTAGATTTAACATTGTTTTAGACTTTTAAAAATATTTACATATTTATAAACTACACACACACACACACACACATATCACTGGCTTCCAATTCTGGAAACATCACAGCCTGAATAAAGTAAGTAGTCATTTAAAATATGTAAAAAATTGTGAGCTGAAGGACTCCTCTGTTACTGGAGTAGAGATTGAATGCATCACAAAACTGGTCGGGTGAAGAGGGCAAATCCAGAGACAACAGGCCATGGTCTAATGTGGTGTGATGGCTTGGATGCCATGTTAATGACCAATGTGTGGAATTTGAGAAAGATACAAAGCCAGGACATTGTGTTTAACCTTTAACAAGCCGGATAATCAAGATTAAAACCACAGCAAAAAGTAAGGGCTCTGGTAAAGGCTTTTTTCACTAACTGAAAAAAAAAAAACAAAACTTTGGTGAATGAATGAAGGAATGACATAATATAGATCCTCAAAAGCTACAGCTAGTCAGTCACAGCATGCAACAAAGGATAACAAATACATACATGTACACATTAAAAACAGGTTAGGAATTAACAACCAAAAAATATGTCATATATTGGCATACAGTCCAAATGTATATTAAAACATAGATGTAAAAAAATTCCCAAGCTGAGTAATTATTTTGAAAATCAATTCTAAACTAGTAAAAACCCAACAGAACATTAAAGAAGGAAGAAAGAAAGAGAAAGAAGAAGAAAGAAAATGAAAAACGCAATGTATTTTGTAAAATATTTTAAAAATCTATGTTAGTCTAGAATTTGTTGTGCACAAATATGTAATAAAATTAATTTAAAAAGCAATCTGTTATAAAATTAACTTCACACACAAAATCTATACATTAGTTTTAAAATACATAGAGTCAATGATATAAGAAATAAGATTTGAAATTTCACAATTTTATATAAGTAATTCAAAATAGGTAAGCAGATTTTTTTAATGTGAAATAGTAAATAATCACAATATATAAAACCAAATAGTTTACTTAAAAATAAAATGCAGTAGGCAGTCAAAGCATTAATTAGACATGGTTAAAATTACCAATGGAAGTATATGTGTGGAAAATACTCAGAATGTAACACTGAGCTATAATTTACTTCATAAAAAGAAATAAGGAACATAATAACAGAATTAGAAACTCCAATGGAGGTTGTTTAGAAAATTTAGAAAAATAAATAATAATATTTATATAGGTAATAATTACAATTTCCTAGAACTGATACATTTCCTAGTTGAAACTTAATACTGCAAACAACAACAAAAATCCATAAAAATAAAATCAATAACTATGTAATAAAATAAAAACCATTAGATACAGATTTTAAGATGTTAAAAGTAACCAAAAGGGGGAAAATTAATTACCTAATAAGAATAAATAATTAGAGTAAGAAAGTCTTGTCACTAATAACAACAAATGATAAAACCAAGAGAATGGTATCTTTAAAAGACTGAGATAAAATACAGGTTATATTGCACTTTTGTATCTAGCTCAACTATCTCCAATAGTAAAAAACAAAGAAAAAAGGCAGACAGGACTTTTACTACTGAAGTTACAAACTGAGAGAATTAACAAGGATAGATTTATGAGATAAAGAAATTAGAAGAAGAAATACAAATTAAAAAAATTAAGAAAAATGTTAAGCAAATAGATTATCATTAAAGAAATAACTGGACAATACAATTATATATTGAAGCCATTATTAAAACAACAAATAACCAAGTTTAAGCAGTAGTAACATGGAAAATAAAGGTAAATAAAATATAAGTTAAATATTCTGTTTTGTAATATTTCATGTAATACTAGCTTGAACATGTGTGCAATTTATAAGCACATCATTGAAAGAACAAAATTTAGACAAAAATATAGCAAAATATATAAAAGGCAAATCAGTAGAAAAAAGTGAAAATGGAAAAAAGGCATGTTAGAAATAACACAAAATAATAAGATGGGAATAAACCTGTGCATGCTAATGATCACAATTATGTAAACAAATAAACCAGTCAAATGAGTCAATATACCCTGCAACAGTAGTGCATTTAAATGCTCTCTCTCTCAGCTATTATTCTTGTGTTACTCTGCAATTATAATCAAGAATCAATGTAGCTACTGCCAGTACAGTCTACTTACTTTCTTAACAAAGAATTGTTCCCTTGAATTGAAGCTCATATTTCGATAAATGCATTGTATCAGAATAGTCTGAAACTTACAACTACAGACTCTCTGATTGTGTCCGCTTATTCTGACCCTTCTTCACTGACTTTGGAATTCCCTCCTTACTTAATACTGTTGGGGCTTTCAAATGTCTTTGTCACGAAAGCTGAGTTGCTTTGCATTCCTATTGTTCTTTTTGCTTTGAGTAGATGCTTGGAAGAATACAATGCAGAAACAACTGTATGCAACACTCATAAAACTGAACAGGTTTCAATGGTCTTGGGAACTGTAAATCCGATGCCATTAATACTTCAAAATCTAAAAATTACTTTTAGATTTTTATCGTTTTTTTCTAGAGTAATAAAAATACACATCCCTGGACAGTTTCCCAAAGCAATTAATGTGCAGAACAATGAAAGGCCAATATATATAAATAGAACCTGCTAATTCATATGCATTTGTGGTGAGTTGGTTGATAAGAAAATATAAACTTTTGGAGTTTTCTACCCTTTAGTTTAATTCATTGCAATTCTGTAATATTAATCAGTTTCCTTATTCTTACTATTAAGTCCTGGTACTATTGTTTCTCCATAGGCTTGGATAATTAGCATTTATTTACTTGATTTCTTTTACATTGTTGCTTTCATGCACTCTCTTATCTATGCCTAGAAAATAGCTACCCTTTAATACATCAGGAAAATGTCTTTATAAGGCAAATAGACTTAAACACATTAACATATTATATATCGTAAATAACTAGAGGCTTTAATAAAATATTCAGCTTGTGCCATATTGAAAATCAGATCTCAAATTCATTAATGAATCACAATGCTTCTTGAGCTTATCATATGCAAATAAATAAACACACAATTTTCCTGCATGTTGGTCTTTGTGAGTTTTATTTTATATTTTGCATCTTCTTGATAGCTAATAAAAATAAATAGAAAATTGACTATTTTTACAAAGCATTTATAAGTAAATGTACATTTATTTATAAGCATTTACAAAGCATTTATAAATAAATGTACAGATATATATCTATAATGGAAAAATATCAAAAGCAAGTTTCAGAAAAAACATTTTAGCATTTAAATAATTAAAGACTGTTGGCATGCCTATTAATTTTGAATCCATGATTTGAAAATGAAACTCAATGGAAAATCAGGAACAATTTGATTTATAACTAGATATAAAAAAGTCAAAATTTCTTAAGGATAAAAAGAAAAAATATTTTTCATATTAGATAACCTATTTTTATTTCACCTACACAGTTATCTATGGTTACTGCTAACTCAGTGTTCTATTCCATTTGCTTATTGAATAAATGCAAGCATCAAAATAATAAATAGCATATGGAAACACATTTTGAAAGAAATGGAATTATTACCATAAGTGAATGTAGAGGAAAGAGTCTGGTACTTGGAGCAAGATGCTATAGTCATAAATTAGACATGTGAAGCATAAGAAAGCACTTAAACCTTCTTTGACACAGTATATGCATTTATATTATATGATGAGTAGTGTGCACTTTTTCTCTTATGTAAAGCCCATTATAACTGATGTTCTGGTGTATAAATATATCAATTTAACAAGTATATCTAAGCACTCATACTAAATAGTCTTCTTGTATGGAAGGGAGATAATACATTTGATTTCATATATTCAGATGTTGCAATTAAAATAATAAGCTGTTGTTGACTTATTGATGATAGCCATTCTGACATGTGTGAGATGGTATCTAATTGTGGTTTTAATTTGCATTTTTCTGATGATTAGTGAAGTGTTGAACATCTTTTCATGTCTACAGGCCATCTGTATGTCCTCTTCGGAGAAATGTCTATTCAGGTCCTTTGTCCATTTTTTAATTGGTTGTTTGTATTTTTGGTGTTGAGTTTTATAAATTCATTATAAATTATGGATATCAACCCCTTATCAGATGTACCAGTGGATATATTCTTTTATTCCGTGAGTTGTCTTTTTTTTTATTTTGTTGATGTTTTCCTTTGCTGTGCAAAAACTTTTTAGTTGGATGTAGCCCTATTTTCTTTTTTTTTTTTTTTTGTTTCCTTTGTCTGGGGAGGTAGATCCAATGAAATATTGCTAGTGCTGGTGAGGATGTAGAGAAAGGAGAACCCTTTTACACTGTTGATGGGAATGCAGACTGATACAGCTACTGTGGAAAGCATTATGGAGATCCCTCAAAAAATTAACAATGGATCTGCCTTTTGATCCAGCAATCCCACTTCTGAGAATATATCTGAAGGAACCCAAAACACTAATTAGAAAGAACATAAGCACATTTGTGTTCATTGTAGCATTATTTACCATAGCAAAGATATGGAAGCAGCCATGTGTCCATCAGTAGATAAAACAGCTATGAGTGGATAAAACAACTATGGGACATTTACATAATGGAATACTACTTAGCTACAGAAAAAATCTTACCCTTTGTGACAGTATGGATGGGCCTAGAGAATATAATCCTAAGTGAAATAAGCCAGTCAGAGCAAGACAAATAGCATACAATTTCACTCATATGGGGAATATAAAGAACAAACTGAACTAACAAGCAAAATAGAGAGAGAGACTCATAGAGAGCAGGATGACGGGTAAGAGGGGGTGAGGAAGGTTAGGAGGTGGAGGGATCAAGCAAAAAATGACTCGTGGGCATGGACAACAGTGTGGTGATCGTTGGTGGGAGGAGAGCATAAGGGGACTAAATGGTAATGGAAAAAAAACACAATACAAAAAATGAAAAAGAGTAAGCCATTTTTTATATATTAACTTTTTAAAAAATTATTTTATTGTTATTCAAGTACAGTTGTCTGCACTTTTCCCCACCACTCCCCCTGATCCCAGTCATTCCCCCCACCATACTTCTGGTTTTACCTCTGAGATGTCAAGAATGGGAAAAATCAGCTCTCCTGTGCTTACACCTAGGAAAACAAGCTGTACAACCGCAATTAAGACTTCTTGAGCCCATCTGAGAAGTGATGTTATGTGATAAACAACCAAACCAAAATCTAGAGAGAGAGGCACTCCTAGGTTTTTATAGGAATACAGACATGTGCATGTTCCCCATACAGGCTTTGTGGCCAGGAAATCCTGCATTAAACCAGAACTTTGGGTGGGTTTCTTCCCTACTAAGAA
>PVKM010049091.1:0-10979 GCA_004027735.1 Carollia perspicillata
TCATATCAGAATTATTTACACATAGCCAAGTACTGGAAACAGCCTAGGTGCCCATCAGTAAATGAGTGGATCAATAAACTGTGGTACATTTATACAATGGAACACTATGCAGCAGAAAGAAAGAAGGAACTCTTATCCTTTATGATTGCATGGATGGAACTGGAGAGTATTATGCTAAGTAAATAAGGCAGGCCATGAAAGGCAAACACCATATGATATCACCTATGAGTGGAACCTAATGAACACAACAAACAAAAGAGCTAAATAGAACCAGAGATATGGAACTAAGGTACAAACCACAGTGACTAGGGGGAGGGGAGGGCAGGATAACGGGGGAAGGAAGAGAAGGGGCAAATAAGGAACATGTATAAAGGATCCCTGAGCAGGGACCACAGGGTGGTGATTGACTGTGGGACTGAGGTTTTAGGGAATGGGTACTGTAGGGAGAGGATGTGGAAAAATTTTGGAGCACTGTAATTGAACAACAATATAAAAATAAAATAAATTCCCAATGGTGCCTTATTTTTTTATCAGGATTGCTTTGGCTACTGCATTATGAAGTGAGTGTACAAGAGGGAGGGTAGAAGCGGGAAGATCAATCAAGATGTTCTGTAGTAATCCATGTCTGATAAGATGGTGCTCAGCACAGAATGGTTAAATTGGAGATTGTACTTAGTGGTTGGATTCTGCCTATATTTTAAAGGTAAAGTAACCAAGAATTTCCTGACAGGTTGGATATAAAGAAGAGAAAATGAAAGGAGATAAAGGTATGCCTGAGGTGTTTGGTTGGCTTACTCAGCTTTAGGGATGGGATAGTCATATATTAAGATAAAAACAGGGCAGTTTGTTTTAAACAGTGGATCATGAGATTCTTCGTGGTCATGCTACATTTCAGATGTTTAGTAGGCATCCAAATGGATATATCAGAGAGGCAGCTGGAGTTCAAGAGCAATATCTGAGCCTTTGATGTAAATTTTGGAATTGTTGGCAAATGATGGCATATTGGTCAAGGCACAGTCAGGGAATAGGAAATATACAGTAATGTGAACAGCAAAAGTTTATATTAACAATTATTAAGTACAACAGGAATTGGAACAACAAGGCATGGGCTACAAAAAAGAGAACTTCAAAGAATATGATAGCAGATCTAAGGAGTAGCCACTACCCTAGGGCATAGAAAAGTCCCAGGAAGAGTCTCCTCTTCCCTCTACCCAGCAGGGTTCTATACCTTATTGGAGGAGTATGGCCATGGCCTACTGATGTCAGGAGTCCTTTTGGCACTGTACCACTGGAACTTATTGAGAGTCTCTCTCTAGGTATTGGGAAAGGAGAGGTGTTTCAGAGGAGTCACTCCATGACAAACCTGCCAGGACATGGTGGAGAGAATAAGTGAGGGTGTTGTTGGTCAGCAAGTATAGGAAGAGTCAGTCTGGGAGAAGTCACCCACCTGCAGAAAGCAGAGCAGAACCAGAAAGAAAATCTGCTTGTTTCTGCAAAGTCTCTCCAATTCCCTCTGACAAAACTTAATATCATGCCATAGTGAAAGGAAAAATATTTTAAGGGCCCAACTCCATTTTTGCCTAGTGGGCAATGAAGAATGAATTTGTAGCAGAGATATGAAAATTGATAACTGATACAGATGGCATATAAAAATACAAGACAGAACAACATCACCCAGGACAGGGAATAAATATAGACACAGAAGAAAAAAAGAATAAAGCCTTACTTAAATAGGTCAGGTAGGAGTGGAAGTACCAGTAAAGGCCACTGAGGGGAAAAAAGTCAGGCTAGTAGGTGGTGCTCTGAGAGCAAAGTGAACCTAAGACAGTATAGTAGAGGAACCAGAGAACATATTGATAAGTTTTGTGAAATTTTGTTACAAGGTAATGTAGAGAAAAGGTGGAGCATCTGGTATAGGAAATGGGGTCAAGAGGAGTTTATTTGTCTTGAAGATGAAAGAAATAACTGCATGCTGTATGATGATGAAAATAGTAAAAACTGATGATGTTGAGAAAAGAAGAGACTAGCTGGAGTGATGCCCTGGAGATAATAGGATCCAGCACTCGAGTGCAGGATTTGTTCAGGTGGACACAGGTAGTAATTGGTAAGGAGGAGGTAGTGAGGAAGACTAAAGAAAGAGGAGAGGTTCTCATTTGGAAGAATGGCTTAGACCAAGCAAAAGTTAGAATTATTAAAGTGAGGGCATTCAGCATGACTCTGGGTTTTCCCCTAGCCATGTTTAGTTGCACTGCTGTAGCATAGAGATGGAGAATTAGGTTTCTCCAGGGTTCTCATTTTACTAAGCAGATGTGGTGAGGTGATAGGGAGATGAGGGAGTTAAGAAAATATGCAGGAGACTCCTGATAATGACTGACCATAGAATATAAGCTAGCTTACTGGGGGGGGGGGGGGGAAGTCATCAAGGGAGGAAGGTAGTAAGATGTGGGTTGGAGGCACAGGTAAGGGTACAGGAGTTTTGGTTTCAGGGAGTAACCTGGAAAGTTAGGAAGTGGTAGTCAGAGTGGGATGCTTCAGGGTTTGCAGACCTTAGACCTAACAAGTTCTAGGGTATGATTACAAGGGCAGTGAGATATGTGGAGCCAAGCAGATGTTAGAAGGATTGTCTGTATGCTGAAATCTCCAAGAAGTAAGATGGATAGCATTCAAGTTATAAAATTATAAGCACTTTACAGATGAGGAAAGTGTGCACCCTGGAAGGTAGCCTCTCTAGTATAGCAGAATGTATAGTGACACTGAGTGGGATACCTGTGAGATACAGAGGGAGAAAAAAGGCTTACCATAAGGGCATGAAGTATGGGGGGGTCTCAATTACTAGAGTGCACTAGAGTTTTGTGGGGCAGAAGAACTGTGCTTTGAGGGGCAGTGGTAGAATACTGAAAACCTCCAAGATAAGAGGTAGATAGAAACTCTGTAGGCACAAGGGCATCCAGCTCACCTGAGAAAGGGGTTAGATAACCTCCAAGGCAGTCCTTCATGTGGGAATGGACAACTTTGTGCTGGAAGAAACCTGTAAGAGGCTGCATTCGTTCATGGAAAGCCCCTTTCCCAGGAATAGGGAAAGGAGGAGGCATTTCATGTTGGGTCAGCTTATCTCTGCCCTCAGAGTCTGTTGTCTTGGCAAAAGAAGGAATTATAACATGAGTGGAGCCCAAGAAACATCCATCTCTGTCCTCTTTAAGGCTGACCAAGCAGACAAGCCACAGTGACCCAACCAAATGACATTCCACTAGGCCAGTTTGGGGATGGGTACAGTGACTCTCAGATGAACAGAACAAAATGTTACTCCAGGCTTTGTCCTGCACCAAGGAACAGGTTCCAGGCTGCACTGTCATCATGACCTCCCTGGTCACTCTGGCCTCTGTAGCACAGTATGCTGGGAATCTCAGATCAGAAGTATAGTACCATATTTTGCCATGTAAAATGCACTCCTGTGTATAACGCACACCCACATTTTTGGTCCAAACTTTCAGCAAAATATCTTTCATTTTAATTAAATTATTTATTTATTTATATTTTATTTTATTTATATTTTATATTTTATTTATTTTTAAAGAGAGGGGGAGAGAAGGAGAAAGAAAGGGAGACAAAATCAATGTGTGGTTGCCTCTCACAAGCTCCCTGCTGGGGACCTGGCCTACATCCCAGGCATGTGGCCTAACTAGGAATCGGACCTATGACCCTTTGGTTCACAGGCTGGCACTCAATCCACTGAGCTACACCAGCCAGGGATAATTATTTATATTTGGATACTTATTTTTATATCATAAAGAAATTTTAGCATTATTGTGGAACATATTGTGGTACAACAAGAAATCCAATGTAACAAAAAATATAAACACAAGGACAGATACTAGGTATTTACCCATATATAATGTACATCCTTATTTCCCCCAAAAAAATTTGGGGGAAAAAAATTACTGACCATTATACACAGCAGAATAAGGTAATTGCTGCGGGGGGCGTTCCCAGTGCCCCCGTTTCCGTTGGCAGTCAGGGCGGCTGGGACAGACGCTTTGCCCAGACGTCACTCGCGCACAACCATTAGCCAATCACAAGTCTTGCTAGTGGTTCTCCCTGGAAAGTCCTCCCCCCACGGGTCCCTTTCTTCTGCCCTCGCCTTGTTTCCTGTCCGCGGTTACTGTACTCGCTTAGGGTGTCTTTCCCTTTCCGGCAGTCATCCACGAGGTCCTGAGGGAGAGTAGCGGCTGTGAGCTAGGTAACTGGTCGTGGCATGGGGAAGGAGATGGTAATGGGGTCTCCGGGGTTCGGGCGCTGGGAGGGTCGCGTGTGGAGCGCCTAAGGTCCTCCTTCAGTCTCTCCGGCAGTCTCCTCCGGACGAGTGACTCTGGCGCAGCTGCCGGATAAGTGCTCGGGAGTCGTTGGAGTGGCTAATGAATTTGTATTTAGACCCTAGTCTGGGAGAAGAGATGGGAGGAAGAGTTCAGAGGTCGTTTCATGGCGGAATAATAGTAGCCGATGATTTAGACTTGAGCCACATCTCTTTAATTCCAAAATGCGTTTTCTCCTCACCTCCGCCCCCCAAAAGAAGAACGTCATCAAGTACTTACAAGTTTGAAACCAAAACGTGGAGAAGAAAAGTAATGGCCTATTTAGTTTCAAAGTGCCCCTGGAATCCAGCTTCTCCTAACTCTCGAGTAGTATTTCTTGACATTATGTGGTGTATATCGACTTGCTAAATATTTCCGCTGGTATGTGTGGAAATCCGACTGACTTACAGTGTAACCTTCTGATGTGGGCCTTCATGGCTCTGAAGACATTAGTTTGAATTTCCTCCACTGGTGAGATCATAGCTGTGGTCATCTCCTGGCACAGTGCTTAGCACATCATAGGCAGACACATATATTTTTTGAACTGAAGTTAATTCAGTACCTCATTTTGATGACGTGATCCCCTGCTCCCCTTTTTGTTAACTGTGTTCTCATACTGTATGCAGCCTGATTTCCTTAAAAAACTAAATCTAGTGGTTCCCAATTTATGGGGCATGAATTATTAGGAAGTTCAGAAATTGAGGGTCTCTTAGGCATCATCCACAACCAACCATATCTCATAGAGGTAGACAGTACTGTTTTTTAAATGTATATGGTTGATTATAATTTAGAAGTTCTGCAGAATCAAACTAAAAATAATACTGCTATCATGTTGGAGGGTTATTAAAATGCTTTAATTTTTAAAAATAAAATATCTTAAAAATAGTGTACATTTGGAACCGCTTCATTAGTCCAATTGATATTTAGGGCTGAGCTGTCCAGTATGGTAACTACTGGTCACATGGCTATTTAAATTTAGAATTGAATTAATTAAAATAAAATTTCAATTTCTCAGTTTCACTTGGTACAGCATGTGGCTAGTAGCTACTGTGTTGAAAAATACAGCTATAGATGTTTCCATCATTGTAGAAATGGAGCAATGTTGATGTAGGAACTTAAGATGATGAATAGGTAGTAACCTAGGCAGAGGTAACCTAATTTATAGCATAGCAGAGCAGTGAATTTGGGCATAATATTAAGCAGTGCCTACTCATGTTGGGTGAACAAATACACAAGGTTTTAAAGAAAAAAAAAGAAATTTACTGTTTTTCCCTGGATGTTGTTTGGATTATAAAATACTTCCCCCATCCCCACTTCATTCAATGTAGGTTGAATGAGTTACTTGAGAATTGGTAAAAAAAAGTCACTATGGAAACTAAGGACCAGAAGAAACACAGAAAGAAAAACAGTGGGCCCAAAGCTGATAAGAAAAAGAAACAACATGTGCAGGATCTTCAACTTGGTGATGAAGATACCCAGAAGAGAAACCCCAAAGCTTTTGCAGTCCAGTCTGCTGTACGGATGGCTCGATCCTTTCACAGGTACATTTAGCTGGATTCTAGTGGTTCTTTCATTTTTTTTTTCTTTTTAAACAGTAAGAGTTTCTTCAGGTGATTTTTAGATTTGTGAGCCTATTCAGCTCTGAAGGACATGGGGATGCACGCCATATTTCTTTTACTAAAATATAAGAAATATTTCCTGTGGAAGCTGCCTTGCCACCAGCATCTGTATACTGATTGCCTTTTTTTGCCCAAGAAAAAACGCTTAGGAGTTTTTCTTTATAGAATTTATATGTTCGTAAATTTTAAAGAATTTCTATGTTTTTTCTTGTGTTTTTTTCCCTCTGGGTATGTTTTATATAATTGTAATGTGTAAGATTAAATAGCTTTATTTAATGAATCCTCTCTTAGTGCCAAGAAGTATACTTTAAATATGATTGAATTAGAGTCTCCTAGTAGGAGAGCCATATTTTAACTCCATAGCCTTTGTTCTTATTCATTATGATTCACTGTCTCCATGTATGTCCTTTTTCTTTTTTAACTACTGTAATCGACTAATAAAACTAGACAACATTTTACACTGTTGAAGTGGTTATTTGGACTGGAGCCAGAAGTTAACAAGTTAATTGTATCTATATATTGTCTGTTCTGCTCTCTTTAAAATCTTTACTTATAAGGGTGATGCCTTGTATATTTTGAAAATGAATGTACTTTTTTCTTTTTTAAAAATAGGACTCAAGATTTAAAGACAAAAAAGCATCATATTCCAGTAGTTGATCGAACTCCACTAGAACCCCCTCCAATAGTGGTGGTGGTGATGGGGCCTCCAAAAGTTGGAAAGAGCACTTTGATTCGGTGCCTCATTCGGAACTTTACCAGGCAGAGGCTGACAGAGATCAGAGGCCCTGTAACGATTGTGTCAGGTGGGTGGGTGCTACCCAAGACTAACATGGCAGATGGTGTTGTCTGAGAAGCATGCATGTCTTTGTTGAACTTTTTTTTTTAATATTCACCTGAAGATACATTTATTGATTTGAGAGAGAGAGAGAGAGATGGGAAGTGGGGGGAGAGAGAGATATCAATGTGAGAAACATCAATCAGTTTCCTCCTATATTCTCCCCAAGCAGGATCAAACCTACAATCTAGGTGTGTGGTATGTTCCCTGACTAGGGATGGAATCCTCAACCTTTCGTGTATGGGACAGTGCTCCAGCCAACTGAGTCACATAACCAGGGCTGTTGAATACTTTTTTTAACTGATAAATGCTAAAGTAATACTGTCACTTAATACTATCTCTCTTGTAGTTTTACTAAGTTGGCTGTAGCTTCAGAAAAAGGTAGATTCCTAGAGATAATAATGATGATGTAGATGTATACCTTATTCTGACTGCAGTGTAGATATGCTAGGTATGCTCCCCTGAAAGGCTTGGCAGTCTGGGCATGCTGGCTTGGTCATGGGAGTACCTTCATTTAACAGATAGCAGGTACTTCCATTCTTGTGGAAGTAAGGGAGTTTTTCCTGTAAGAATTTATATGCTTTGGAAGATGGTACCCTGTCTAAATTTGAAGGAAGATGAAACAGATTTCCAAAATGACAGTGGTAGAATCTGAACTTTAAAAAAAAAATTATTTTTAGAGAGAGGGGAAGGGAGGGAGAAAGAGAGGGACAGAAATGTCAGTGTGTGGTTGCTTCTTAATATGGCCCCCACTGGGGACCTGGCCTGCATCCCAGGCATGTGCCCTGACTGGGAATCAGACTGGTGACCCTTTGGTTCACAGGCCTGTGCTCAATCCACTGAGCTACACCAGCCAGGGCAGAATCTGAAATTTTATTGTAGCAATAATGTACAGTTGACCCTTGAACTGCAGTTTACTTATGTGTGGTTTTGTTTTGATAAATGTACAGTTAGTTCTCTGTATTCCTAGGTTTTATGTCTGCGGATTCAACCAACTGTGGATCAAAAAGAGTATTTTGATCTGCGGTTAGGAGTCTGCATGTGGATGCCAACTGTGCATTGTCATATGCCATTTTATGTAAGGCAATTTAGCACCTGTGGGTTTTGACATCTATGAGTATTCTGGAACCAATTCCCCACGGATACCAAGGGATGACTGAAGTTTTGGGGGAGTCAAAAGTTATATGTGGATCTTCCACTGCTCAGAGATGTCGTTCTAACCTCCTCCTTGTTCAAGAGTCAACTGTAGGAGGACTGAGGCTTTTCTTTGTCTTGAAGACATTCTATTATGGTGATGATTTCTTTAAACTTAGTTTAGAAATAAAGATTGTTCCATGAACATTCTGTTACATTAGATTTGAGGATTTTTCAGCTATAGTGGAAACATAGGATGCTTTGATAGAGAGAAGTGTTACCTCACTGCAGAACAGCAGGATCGGGGTCATCATGAAACCTACCTGTCTGCCCATTTTAGTTGGAATTTTACCTATTTGAGCACTTCATTCATGTGGGTAGGCTTCTGGTAATATTTTAAAATTAGAGAACATAGCGAGAAAACAAAGGTGGAATATATTTTATCAGTTTTTGCCTATAAAAAGGAACTTTTTGCCTACTTCTTCCTGTAAGTATATATGGTGTTTTACTGGATGCAGTTAAAAATGTTAATTAGAGTTAATGGATATATTTTTTCAAGATTTCTTTAAAAGTAAAATTTTCATCTTTTCACTTATAGGTAAAAAGCGTAGACTCACCATTATTGAATGTGGATGTGACATTAACATGATGATTGACCTGGCTAAAGTAGCAGATTTGGTAAGTTTGTGTGGGCAGTAGAATTTTTGATGGGGACTTAGACCAGAGTAGTCCTATATTGATTATTTACCCCATGTTGAAGGGAAGAAAGGTTTTTGATTATTAGAGAAACGTATTATTAGGGATGCAACAGATGTGTTTGAATTGATGATGATAGTCATGATAATTATTTTTATAATAAAAATAGACGACGCACAATGAATTTTAAAATCTAAAAGCAAATCACAGGACAGAGAAATCCTTTAACAATCATAACTAATAAAAGCTCATTGAGATATACATACATGCATACATACATACATACACACACACACTGGTAAGTACCATTACTTGGATTCTTACTGGGCACTGTACTTTCTACAAATTTAGCTTATCAAATCCCCCAGTCTGCCTTAGAGATAAATAGGCATTATCTCCAGTTCACATACAATGAAATCAAGGCTCCCAGAAGTTACCTAATTTTTAGGGAGTGGGAACTCTGCTCTTGGATGGTGCCAGAACCTCTGTTCTAAAAGATTGTGATAAAATAAATACATGGATTGCCCTTGAGAAGTTGTGAGAGTTTGTAATAAAAAAAACGTATACAGTACTCAACATACGGAAATTGTGCAGCTTCAGTTGCATTTACAGACAGGATACTGTTCATCAATTTTTTTAAACAAGCAAAAGTAAAGCCAAAATGAAAAGTAAGTTAAGCCATATAAAGAGTGGGGAAACAGCCCTGGCTGGTGTGACTCAGTGGACTGAGCGTGACCTGCAAACCAAGGGGTTGCTGGTTTGATTCCCAGTCAGTGTACATGCCTGGGTTGCAGGCCAGGTCCCCAGTAGGGGGCACACGAGAGGCAACCACACATTGATGTTTCTCTCCCTCTCTTTCTCCTTCCCTTCCCCTCTGTCTAAAAATAAGTTAATAAAATCTTTTTAAAAAAGTGGGGAAACATACATTTTGTTGTTGTCATTCAGTTACAGTGTTCTAGTGTTTTCCCTTTGCTTTTTCGTGCCCTGCCCTGCCCCAGCGTCAATCCCCTCCCCATTGTCCTTGCCTATGAGTCCTGTATTCATGTTTCTTGACTTGCCCCGACCCTTCCTTTCCCCATTTCCCCCTCCACCCTCCCCTCTGGTCACTCACAATTCTTCTTTATTTCCATGTCTCTGATTCTATTTTGCTTGTTTGTTTCTTTTGTTCATTAGGTCCCTGTTATAGGTGAGATAATATGGTGTTTGTATTTCATTGCCTAGCTTATTTCACTTGGTATAATACTCTCCATTTCCATCCATGCTGTCACTAAAGGTAGGAGTTCTTTTTTTCTGCTGCATTCTATTCCATTGTGTAAATGAACCACAATATTGTGATCTACTCATTTACTGATGGACACTTGGGCTGTCTCCAGCACTCAGCTATTGTAAATAATGCTACCGTGAACATTGGGGTACATCAGTTCTTTGGTACAGGTGATTCAGTATTCTTAGGGTATAATCACAGCAGTGGGATCACTGGATCAAAAGGCAATACCATCTTTAGTTTTTTGATGAAATTCCATATTGTTTTCCACAGTGGGTGCACCAGTCTGCATTCCCGCCAACAGTGTACCAGGGTTCCCTTTTCTCCACATCCTCTCCAACACTTGTTGTTTGTTGGTTTATTAATGATGGCCATTCTACCTGATGTGAAGTGGTATGTCATTGTGGTTTTAATTTGTATCTCTGATGGCTAGTGCTGTTGAGTACTTTTTCAGGTGTCACTGGACCCTCTACATGTCCTCCTTGGAGAAGTGTCTGTTTAGGTTCTTTGCCCATTTTTTAATTGGATTAGGTTCCAGTGAAGTCATGTGAGTTCTTCATATATTTTGGAGATCAAACCATTGTCTGAGGTATCATTGGCAAATATGTTTTCCCATACAATTGGTTCCCTTTTCATTTTGTTGATGTTCTTTTTAGTATTGCAGAAGTTTTTTAATTTTGCTGTAGTCCCCTTTGTTTATTCTTTCTTTTATATCCTTTGCCCTAGAGTAGGGGTATCAAAGTCATTTTCACCAGGGGTATCAAAGTCATTTTCACCAGGGGTCACTTCAGTCTTGACGTTGCCTTCAAAGGGCCGAAATAATTTTAGGATCGTATAAATGTCACTACACCTTAACTGTTAAAGAGTTGAAATTACATTCCGCTCTTTGAAGGCAACTTTGAGGCTGATGTGGC
The DNA here is from genome assembly GCA_004027735.1 of Carollia perspicillata. NCBI lineage: Eukaryota > Metazoa > Chordata > Mammalia > Chiroptera > Phyllostomidae > Carollia > Carollia perspicillata. Next base: position 10,812 of record PVKM010049091.1, read on the forward strand.
CCTCATGAAAATGAGGGATAGGGGCTCCTTCTTTTTCCTGCATAGAATTCCATTGTGTAAATGCACCATAGGTTTTTTTAAAAATATATTTTATTGATTATGCCATTACAGTTGTTCCATTTCCCCCCTTCATTCCCCTCCACACCTCCGCCCACCCACACTCCCCCC
>PVKM010049092.1:0-11017 GCA_004027735.1 Carollia perspicillata
GACTTACCTTAGTAAGACAAATGGACAGAGACAAACACCCTTCCTAGAGGCTTTTTCTGGGGTGATTTCTAAAGGTATTTGATAGGAGCAACTTTCCAGAACTAGCTCAGTTGTTAGCTGTTTAATGGACGGGTAAGTGGGATTGGGGGTGGGGGTGGGGAAAGGTGAGAGGGAGACATGGGTGGGGAATGATTTCCAAGGCTGGGTCTTTTCTTAGTTTGACTCTAGTAAATTTTAACGAGGCCCTTAATGAAATCCCAGTGCTTCGCAGAGTCTCCGTGTTTACAAGTCACCAGCTCTAGGCGGGGAGGGGGACTAGGAATCCTGGCACTGAGTTCAGCCCTGCTGGCCTTCCAGCCGTTCAGGTGAGCCAGCCCTGTAGAACAGCCCCACCCTCCACGTAGGACACAGGGGCCCAGACCCAGCGGCTGAGAGCCCTGACACCGCCACAAGGCTGGCCCCAGCTCCTTAGAGGTGGCATCCTTCCAAGGAGGTGTCTCAAGTCCATGGCTGCCAGTCAATGAGATCCTTGAAGAAATACTCAAGATACAGTTATCGCAGGGCTGCAGAGCTTTGTGTCATTTTTCTTGGAAATATTACAAAGTAGATGTTTGTAATGAATGCTTTCACGATCATCAAAACCCCGTCTCATTTCCCAGTCTGGGGTTTGCCCTTTCTCACACCCCCAAAATGGCGGCCACCACCAATGAAGAGTGAGTCTTATTTTTATTAACTCCTTAGTGGATAATAAACAATATTTATAACATATCAAGGTGTAAAGAATTCAAATGAAAATAAAATAGTTCCTATCTTTCAACATTCTTTGAAAAAGAGAGAGAGAGAGAACATTCCTTGCTCTTAAAGTCTCCTATGTAGAGCGAAAGGTGAAATTTTTACCAAACTGGGCAGTGGAACCCATGGGGCTTCCCCGGAATCACAGCCTTCATCTCCAAAACATACTTTTTAAAGAAGCATCAGCTTTCATAATGGCAGAAACAGCCGCAGCCCATTGGCTAACAGCAGCACCAGGTGAACTTCCAAGTCTGGTTGAGCTTTCTCCATCCCCTTCGACCTGACGTCCCCGAGTACAGGCTTTAGGACGTGTAAAACACTGAGCTCTGACCGAGGGGGCCCCTCTCCCCAGATGAGCGGCTGTCCTGAGTGTGCTGGACAGAGCATCCCTGGTTCCCTGGGGTCTACAGGTAGGGCCTCCCCGACGCCTGGCCTCGTTCTTTGTACAGCTGTCTTCTCCGTGAATCGTCATCCACACCATCCTCGCCAACTGTCGGAGTCATGCCATCTATTGTCGTGGGCTGTCACCTGGCACAGAAGAGGACAAGCAGATAATTAGTGGCTAGACCCATTACAAGCCTTGTCATCCTAGAACCCACAGGCAACGGAGACGAAACTGTGGTCACCTCACCAAGTCAAATCATTTTTTAAGTTCTGGCTCTTCCGCAAACAAGAGAGAGGTCATGTGGAATCAGACACCCCTAACATTTGACGCTTCACAAGAGCTTGTGAGAGGCATTTTGGAACTGCCTTTGGTGAGTAGGGTCGCTTTGAGAACTTGGGAGCCCGGGCCCGGCAGGGACTCGGAGGCACGACAGGGTCCCAGAGCAGAGCCGCCTGGGCGCTGCGGCAGGTTTTGGTTACAGCTTTGGACTGCGTGGATTTAGCGTCTTCCCTGAGCTTAGCTTCCCTGGGCCCTGTTTCTTTTTCTGGAAATAATTAGAGCACAGTTCCCATCTCACCAGGTTACTGGGAGAATCAAATGACACAGTATATGCAAAGGAGCTTCATAATCTATAAAGTGCTCTAAAAATAAAAGTCATTATATTCGAATGGGTATAAATCCCAGTCCAAAAATTCAGTTCAACAAACCCAGGTGTGAATTTTCATCCACATCATTTTTGTCACCCTGATTTAAGCTCCAAGCCCAATCTAGGGTTGCTAGATTTAGCAAATAGAAGCACAGGACACCCAGTGCAGGGAGTCCTATGTTGCAATGGGCAACCTTAGCCCTGTGCCTCCGGGCCACCAGGTCACTGGCAGGAATTGCTCGGGTTCTACCCTCAGTGTGGGCCATAGTTCCAGGGTCCTGCGCATTGTCAGAGTGAGGTGGAAACCAAGCAGTGACCTCTGCGATGCCCCTTGTCCCCTCCGTGTAGCATCGTTAGGGCTAGCAGCTCTCTGTGGTCCCACTGGAGACCTGAGAATTTTTTTTGCAGAATCTTTATGCAAAATTTTTTTGCAAGAACCTTTGGTCTTGTGTTTGCCTAGATCAGGAGTGTCAAACTCATTTTCACTAGGAGGCCACATCAGCCTCGTGGTTGCCTTCAAAGGGCCGACTGTAATTTTAGGACTGTATAAATGGAACTACTCCTTAACTTGGGGCAAGGAGCTTGATGCTGCCATTGGGTAGAAACAAGGTACCGGGCCAGATAAAACAAGGTGGAGGGCAGGATTTGGCCCGTGGGCCTAGTGTTGGCCACCTGTGGCCCAGACATACCAGACAACCATTGTTTTGGGGGCTCTGCTCAGGCAAGAATCATGAGGTTGTGTCCCCTTTGCTAAGCACTCAACGATCCCACACTCTTTCTCTCTCATTCTCCCCCACCTCTGTCCGCAGCCGGGGATATTTTTATTCTGGGAGAAAGCCTCTCTCCACCTTGGCTTTCTGCAGTTTGCTTTGCTTCTTCCTCCAATTCCTTTACATCTTCCTTCCCCCTCCATACACCCTACTGATTCAACTCTGGACATCGGCTTTTGGAATGTTGAAGCCAGGAAGCCGTCTTCCAAGGAACTTCTTCCTCTCTACAGTGCGCCTACCGTCCTTGAGGCAATAAAGGTACGACCGATCCGCTACCCATTGGACAAGAAAGTAGAGGAAAATACATACAAATTAATTGTTCAAAAGGACTTCCAGCCATAATTAAAATGATGCCCATTTAGCATGTGTTTCCTTGCACTCTGTATCGTCGTGTTTTCTCGCTGGCCTTTTCCTGCCCCACACTGAATTTGGGGAGGGGTGGGTGCCAGACCTGATCACGTCTGCCATCTGACCGCAGGAATTTCCATGGCTGTTTGTCAGACCCGGAGGCTCTTCGCTTCTGAGTGTGATGTTGGGATGCCGCGCCTGTCAGCGGCGGGGCTAAGCTGCCTCTCAGGAAGGCCGGCTGCCCTTGATGACGAGAGAGGACCTGACGGTACCTCCGTGGGTCGCCGCTGGTCTGTTCTCCATCAGAGTGGGCGGCGGAGGGGGCTGGAGGGGCCCGCATGGAGAAGAGCTGGTGGCTCCGCAGAAACCCTGCCCTTAGACAGAGAGGGAGGGGAGTGTTTGCCACAGGCTCCCTGCGTGATATTTGGCATCATTTCCAACTCGTCGTGTCTTTCCAAGAGCCCCTCAGCGCTGACATTGACAGCTGACGCAGCGTGGGACGGTCACCGGGAGACAGGCCCCCCGTGGCATCTGGAGAGAGAATCGGCGGCTGTGGCCTCCGGAGGTGGGGAGAGGGCAGGGAGTGCCCGGATGTCAGTGGATGTTTTCAGAGGAAGAAGATGGTTGTCGGCTTTGACACCTTTTCAAGACCTTGCCTGCTTGCTTTGTGTTCCAAGGCGATCTCTCTTCTAGTTTACCTTTTCTGGTTTCTTCTGAAAAGAGCTGTGACTTTGGCTCTGACTGAAATGCCTCCTGGGCCACAGAAAGGTCAAACGGCCTTTGCTCAAGTCCCAGCTCGCCCACCCGCCGTCCGCGTGACCTCAGGCAAGTGAGCTGGCCTTAATGCCAATAGTCCCAGCACGCAAGTGTGTCCGCGGTGAGGTGCGCGAGGGCCACGCGGGAAAGAGTGTCCACGAGTGCTGGCTGCAGCTCTGGGTGTGCAACGAGGGCGTGGCGAGTGTCTGCTGTAACTGCTTTTGGAGTGGTTTTTCTGGGAGGAAAGGGAGGGTGGAAGATTTATAAAAGGGAATGGCGAGACCCCGGAGAGGCCGGTGGGACGTCCAGACCTACAAGGGAGTCAGCAGCTGGGCTGGCAGCCCTGCTTCCTCAGTAAAGAGGGGGACCTGGCCAGGACCACAGGCGCTGGGGATCTTTCTGGCTCCTTCCTCATGCCAGCCCTTGCCTTGCTGCACTTGCTGCAGCCTCCTTTCCGAGCCTTGGTGCTCCTCTGTGCGAACTGGGAAAGCAGGCCCCGTTCCCTGTGGGCGCCTCCTCCCGACCTCCCAGCTCACTGCCACGGATTCCGTGGTGACCCAAAGATGAGTGACCACAGCAGCCACTTGCCTTGTTCGTGGGAGTCTAGAGACCCCCTTCTCCATAGGAGCCAGAGTGTTTTGGGACTCACATCTTGCCAGAGGCAGTTCCTTTCCCTCACAAAGAATTGGTCTTGTTTCTGCCTTTTAATCTCCATCTTTTCTTGTGTGGCCTTGACCCAGGAGAAGGACCGGGTTATCATCACTTCTCCAAGAGCCACACAGAGCGGGGGGCGTACGCCGTGGCAGGTCGGCGGCCCTCTACCCACTAGTATCAAGGGAAAGCGGCCGGTTCTCCTGGAACCGGGCCCCTCGAAGCCCAGCACCAGCCCCCCCGGCAGGCTGGCTGCCGCGCAAGGAGGTCCCCGTTCGGCATCCCATTTACACAACAGGGAAACGGGAGATGAGCAGGGAAGAGTGACACCCAAATGAACACTCAGAGAGGACTTCCTTGGCTCTGCGTGTTCCCGCGAGGGAAGTCATGGGAAACCCGGGACTTCTAAAGGCAAAGCATGTGCCTGTGTACTTACGTGTTTGTGCACACATGCATACGTATGCACACATTTGTTTGTGTACACACAGCACAACCGCACTGGAAAGGGGCCATCCTCGCCTCTGCTGAATCCTGGGGAGAAAAGCCGTTGGGAGGGACGCTCTGCTTCGAGGGAGTCGGGGTGGAAGTGTAGCAGATCCCGTCGGTGCGCATTCAGGCAAAGCCGACAGGCCGCCGTGCGTGCCGGAGAACACTCTCAGACCGTGCACCCCAGAGCGCATGCTTTCAAGAGTGCGCACGCACACGCAGGTGTAACCTAAGCACATTTACACACCCGTCCAGGGCCCCCTGGACCCTCTCTGCCCAATCCCACTTCAAAGTCTGTTATTTTTGGATCACAGAATGTGCAGAATGAGGTTGGCGCCGGAGGGGTAACCCCCCAATGTCCTGCCCTTTCATCCTTGACGATCGGGACAGGTCCCCTGAGACTGTCAACGAGTCACGATGACGGAACAGGAAAATGCCCAGACTTCTGAGGCCTGGACCCGCACGCAGGTGGCCCTGGGGAGCGGGGTGGGGGGCAGAGCTGTGGGCCAGACGAGGGGTGGCTCGCTGGGTGCCCGGGCCACCTCCCGGGAGCCACGGGTGCCTCCTCGCTCTCTGCCAGGCAGCGCCAGCTGAGGAGGCCGGAGGGGCTGGCGTTACCGTCCAGTGAAAGGACTGCTCCGGGGGAGGCGCGCAGTGCGCGTGGGCAAGAGGCCCGTCATGGAGGGAACGCCGAGCAGGGGAAAATGAGCGGAGGTAAAGAGCTGAGTTTTCTCTCATTGGGTTTTCAGATCCTGTTTCTAATAGGGCTGAAACAGGATGTCATCAGATCTTTGTACTTAGAGAGGTGGAAGAGACTGTGTGTGTGTGTATGTGTGTGAGAGAGAGAGAGAGAGAGAGAGAGAGAGAGAGAGAAGATGATGGGAGGGGGCAGGAGAGTCTTTAAATTTTAATTGGTCTGCTGTGAAAGATTTAACTGTTTAAAAAACAAAACCTTCTTGGTCCCAGACCACAACTTACGTGCTAACGTGGGAGGTTGGGGGCTGGTGGAGAAAGCTGGAGGCGGGGGTAGATTCCCCGTGGGTCCCCCGGGGAGTCATGCTGCTACGGGGAAGGGAACCGGCCACCTCACAGTGGGACACAGTCAGAGCCACTGAGCTCTCCAGCTGCTGTCCCGTCCCTTACGGGGACGTCATCTCTGCTGTCCTCACGGTTAAGACTGTCCTGTGAATGAAAAGGGTGATCGGAGCACTCCAAGTTGGGCTGAGATTTCACATGCATTCCACTCCAGAAGAGCGGGCCCGGCTGCCGGGTGGTTGTGCTCGGAGGCCCTGAAACACAGTGACAGAGCAAAGGCCTTGGGGGCTGTTGTCCCGTGTCTGTCTGCTCCCTGTGCTGAGATTATGAGCCCTCACCTCACACCCTGGCCGTGAGCCCGCTTTGTCCATGGCGTTCCCAGGGCTGCCACGGTGCCTTGGTCCTAAGGGGATGTCAGCGGATCCCCGATGGAGTTCCTGCGCGCAGTCTGGGGACAGTGCAGCGCCTATGCTGCTGTGGCCCCGACGACTTCTGTGTCCGGCCATTTGGCTTCAAGCGACGATGCACATTAGTCGCACTGCGTTTGCTGAGGCCGAGTTACAGGCACCGTGACAGAGTCCTCTCCAGAAGGGAAAGGACCGTGTCTGTCCTGCCTGCAGCTGTACCCACCACTCTGGAAAAGGGTCTGGCCTGGAGCGGTTACGGTATTTGTTGAACAAACGAACGGGTGAATGCGACAGCTGTGTCTCTTCCCCTACCCTGGTTGTCTAGCCGAAGGAGGAAACGGGGGGCGTACGCACGGGTACAATCGGGAATGCCGTCTGCACGTCCACGGCAAGTGGCGTGGAGTCGAGGTGAGCTGAATGCATCTGGTCTCACTCAGCGCTGGCCCAGGCCCTCAGGGAAGGTGCCGAGGGCGCGGCTGACGGCACTGCTGACCCTCAGCGGAGGGCCTGCCACGTGCCAGGAGCTGTCCCGTGCGTTTTGCACACGTCACCTCAGCAAAGGTCCCCAGGCATTCGTTAATGCAGTTGTTTGATTTTTCTCCCACTCTCACGGAAACTGAGGCCCAGGGCAGGTAGCCGCGCACCCTCACGGAGCCGTGGAGGCAGCCTGTCGGTGCAGGTGGTGCAGCCTCAGAGCCCGCTGTCTTCCCTGCACCCCCCGGCTGAGCAACCTCAGCCTCGGCACTGGAGGACGGCCCGCAGGGGTCAGTAAAAGCCACAGAAGAGAAACAAATTGTAGGGAGTCTAGTAATGGCTGATCTTAAAAGCCTCGTAATGACCTTCTTTTCTCCGGAGGACATTCTGAAAGCCGGTGATTTACCGTGGCCCCCTGGCTAGCACATGTGCGGGCAGCGGATTCCCTCACCTGGGCCCCAGGGCTCCGGACCTGCTGCAGCGGGGGCTCCAAAGGAACCATCCCTGCCCGCCCCAGCTTCTCTCCGACACCCAGAGGGTCAGCCCCTCCGATTGTGTGGGGTTTTTTCCAGGCGGGTCATGGGCTTCCAGCCAAACGTCCTTTCAATTAATGGCCTGGGAGCAGCACCCATGAAGCAAATGAGGAACAGAGGAGAGGAGAAGGGCCCTGGTGTGCAGAGCCGAGGGAAGGAGCTGGGCGAGCAGCACGCTGATGATTTACCGGTGTTTTCCTAATGTGAGAACCGGTCAGCAGGGGCCCGGGTTTTTTATGCGGGAGGAACCTCTTCCCGACAGCTCGCTCCCCAGACGCCCCGATAAGCCCCCACACCCCCACTTCCAGTGAGAACCTGCCCTCTCCAGAGTCGCCGTGTCAAAGCCTGTTTAGCTGTTCTTTACTTATCAGCCGCAGCCCCACCATTAGTTCATGCTTGGAACACGAAGCCATTTCATATTTACTCTTGTTTTATCTGGCAAGGAGCCTTAAAAGAAAAAGGAGTCCCCCGCTGGTGCTGTTCAGCCCTTATATCTTTATAGTCTCTTGAATTGATTTGACAGAGCAATCACAGGCTGCGCGTGAGACCAAACGCCTTTCTCAGCGCCCGGCGGCAGAGCGGACGGGGCAGCTCCCCTCCCTGGGGCTGGTCCAGCCGCGGCCGGGCTGTGCCCTGAGGGGCCAGGCAGGCTCTCGTGCACACTGGCCCACGCAGACCAGCGCCACAGAAACAGTTTCCTCGTGGCAGTTGTCTGGCGAGAGCCTCGGAAAAGAGCAAGGGCGTCCGGAGAGCCGTCAGGAATGGCTCTTACCACAGAACATGCTAGAAGCTGAGTGGGGTCAGACGCCCCCAGAGGGTGTTGCAGACTCTTTAGAAGGACTTCTCGAAAGCCACTGTGCCCTTCGGGAAGATTCACCAAGTGGTCTGGCCTGTGGGAAACGAAGGTTCACATTCTGCAAACCTCAGAGAAGTCCAGAGAGTTTTTAACCCAAGGGACAGTGACTTGAAATGATGCTCAGAACTCTGTGTGCGTGCAGTTTTCCGGGAAAGGGGTCTGCACACCGTGGTACATAAGCCAAGGAGTCTGGGACCCCAGTAAACTTAAAAACCTATGACCTGGGGCAACTTTCTACCTAAAAACCGATGACCTAAGGCAGCCTTCTACCAAGTGTATGTGTCCCACTTGGAAGTTTGAGATAAACTTGAGCATAGCTCAGACAGACAGAATTCTTATTTTACTAGCCACGTACTTATTTTCACGTGGGTTAATACACATATGTGTGTGTATAACTAATATATCGAGTTTATGATTTCACAGATACTGCATACCAAGGTGAGGTTGAAACACTGAGTAAACATAAGAGCCAAGTTATTCGTGGACAGGGATAAAACGAGTCAACAGTAGTGCAGGTTCTGGGCGTCTGTGGCAGAACTCACTGCTGCCGAACAGGCGAATGTTTGCACCCAGGAAGGAGCACGTGGAGGAAGCGTGCTCTCATCCCCTCTCCCCCCGGCCTGTCACCGAGACGTCCGGGCTCAGAGCCGGACCGCAGGCCCATTTTGCTGCCCACGCACCGCTGTCACTCCAACACCCACGCAGACCGTTCGGCTGCCCTCCTCCGGAACACGGGATGGCCCCCTGCGGCCCCCTCGGCCATAGGAATTCCTCTAACTGGGCTTTCCGGCACAGCCGGCTCACCTGTCCTTATCGCTACTCCTTCCTGCCCTAGAAACCCCTCCTCTTCACTGTCCTGCCCGGCCCCCTGAGTCCGCCTCCGTCTCTGCCGCTGCTTTTGCCACGGTAATGACCTCCAGATGCCCACGCTGCCCATTCCTCTCTCCAGCCCCCAGGCCCCCCCAGACCTGCTGTTTGCCGTTCCCACTGGGGCCTCCCTCCTTGGGAATATTGGAACTTGCGATTCTGCACGCCAGAAAGAAAGGGGGACTTTTGGCTAACTGTATTGGCGGCAGCCAGCCGAGACGGGGGGGAGCTACAGCCAGGAGAGCCTAAGACTTCCCTTTTGGCTTGTTGACATGATGGACGGAAATGGGGTAAGTCAGGGAGTATTCATTCGAAAAACAAGTGAGATAAACTCTGGGGTTCCAGAAATATTACTCCTTGGTCCTCATCCCAGAGTAGGTTATCAAAACCAAGGCTTGTTCATTTTTCTCCGTTTATGAGGTTTATCTTGGGCCTGTCACGAGACGCTGACAGAAAAATGAAGTAGGGTTGTTTCTAGTCTGTTCCCCTTTCTCCGTCCCAGTCTCTTCCAACAAGCCGGGATGCCCCGTCGTAAACACTTGGGGAGAAGCAGCACTAGAGACACGAGAGACGTGAGTGGCGAATGCATTTTTATCTCTGGCTTTTGTATTGTGAAGGCCCTGGGGGCGGGGCTCCGCCTCCATTTCCAGCAGAAGATAAATTCAAGTGACTTAGTAGGCGAGAGTGACTTTGAGTTAGTAGCAGGGGTCGTTTGAGAAATTTTTATCCTCTCAGGGTTAGGATGACAGAGGGGCGCTAGATGTGAGAAGACGCTGCACGTGTCGGCCGAGATGTTTTCACTTCATTCCCATCAGACGTTCGTTACAAACCAGCACAGCGTTCGGATAGATGTGCAAGTGGTGTGAAGCCTGAGAAGCACTGGGTACTTGCAGAAAAGCATGTTCGTTTGTCATTGAATAGGACCACGTGTGCCTCTCTGCCATATCACGCTTGGCCGATAAATAAGACGACACCAAGTAATGGGCTTCTCACGAGGACCCCACTCAGTGCGGAATCGACTGAAAAATCAGGTTTCTGAAACAAGTAACAGGCTAGCAGGAAGGGTTAGTCAACACCTCCAACAATGGGCGTCTAGGAAAAAATAAACAGTGACTCAAAAACTACTTCGTCGGGTCTGTTGTCAAAATAGTCAGCCGATCGCGATTTTCAGTGCTGGCTGCTCGCTCAGCGTTTTGATGCCTGGCCAGTGTGAGGACTCCGTTAAGTGGCCTCGTTTGTATGGAGGTGATTTCCGGCCATTCCTTGGGCAGCCGATGCTCACCGGGCCTCTAGCACTGGACTCTGCGTTGCACGGTTCACCTTATGCTGGGACTTCTCATTCCGCAAGGCTGCCGTCATCGGTTCCTACCGACAGGTTTTCCGTCGTCGTTACTCTTTTGGGGTCACTGAGCATTTTCTGAGAGCCCTCTGTAGTGTTCTCCTTTGTAGAATTCTGAATTATGGGCTGGAGCATTAATGTCACTGAAAGAACTTTCCAGTTCTGGAAAGGGTGGTGGTAATAGCTTTTATAATTCTTGTGTTCTTAACGAATTTTTTAAGGCAAGGCACACACATGTTTCGGAATCGCCGGCCTTGCCCCAGCTGGCCAGTGGGCCAGTGCCACGGGCTCTGCAGGCAGACCTCCTGGACTGGCATCTGGGGCCCCCCACTGACTGACTGTCACCCTCGGCGGTCAGCTGAGCAGCTTGTGCCTCAGTGTCCTCCCATAGAACTGAACTGAGTAATATTATACCCGCCCCACGGTGGTGGTGTAGGAATTAACAGCTTCACATGTGGCATTATGCATGCCTGGCCCTGCTCAGCTCTCCATGTGTGTTGCCTGTGGCCATTCTTACCTGCCAGAACGCGTTCAGTGTTCCCAGGCTTTTCCGTGTAGCGGTCTGGAAATATATCACTTGTCCATAATGATCACAACACTTACTGAGCACTGGGTTTTTTGCCTGTGATGGGGAATGCTCCACCCCCATTTCCATAGCAGGGCGGCGCCCTC
>PVKM010049093.1:0-10982 GCA_004027735.1 Carollia perspicillata
GACCCGGCAGTTCCACTGCTGGGCTTATATCCTAAGAATCCCAAAACACCAGTTCAAAAGATCCTATGCATCCCTATGTTCTTTGCAGCATTATTTACAATAGCCAAATGCTGGAAACAGCCTAAGTGCCCATCAGTAAATGAGTGGATCAAAAACTGTGGTACATTTACACAATGGGATACTATGTAGCAGAAAGTAGGAACTCCAACCCATTGCAACAGTAGGGATGGAACTGGAGGGTATTATGCTAAGTGAAGTAAGCCAGATGGTAAAAGACAAATAGCACATGGTCTCACCTATAAGTGGAACATAATCAACAAAACGAACAAGCGAGCAAAATATAACCAGAGACATGGAAACAAGGAACAGAGTGACAGTGACCAGTGGGAGAGGGAAAGGGAGGAAACAGGGGAAAGAAGGGGAAGTGTCAAGTCAAGAAACATGTATAAAGAACCCATGGACAAAGTCAAGGGTTGGATAGGATTGAAACTGGAAGTTGTGAGGTGGGTAGGGCAGGGGAGAGCAATGGGGGGGAGGGGGAAATGGGGACAACTGTAATTGAACAACAATAAAAAAATTGTTTTAAATTTTAAATAAGACTGATGTAATTGAGGTGAGAAACAGAAGGGGGGATACATGAGTCTTTTTAAACACCCTAAATGCTCCTCCTGGAGGCCTAGCTTCTGTGGTCCCAGGAACAATAGGGGAATTAATGCCACCCGAGAACCCTGTGCAGGCTGTGGGAGCAGTGGAGGGAGTTGCACCACCTCAGTGTGAAAGGGGAAAGTACCACTTTTAAAAATCCAAGAGGCTGAAGTCACCCAAGCCAGATGCCTACCTCTCTTTTCTCCAGCCTCCTTAAATGGTATCAAAGACACCAGGTAATTAAGCACGTCACTTTTGAGCACACCAAAGGAATGCAATAAGCACCACACTTTGAACAGACGGTTTAAGTTTAATGTCTTTTCATGGTATTAACATTAAATATGTGTGGATTTTGTCTGGGTTTACAAAAAAAGTTTCATGTTATCCCTGTTATGCCTCTTAAAAATGTAGTTGTATTTGCCAATAGAAACAATCTGTTTCTAAAAGTTATCTCATGTGCTTATGAATTTGCCAATCTAAACAATGGTAATTACTTTTAGTTGTCTAAAAACTAGAATTCTGATTCAGTTTAAAAGAAACTGTATGGTTTTACTAATAGAAGAAAAATACATTTTTGAAGGATGAGAATTAAAAATACATTGTTCTAAAGATAGTTATTTCTGAATAGTTTAAAAGGCCAACTAAAAGGGACTAGGTAAGTTGCAGAAAGTTTGTGTAAGTCACAGAAGGTTTGTGTGAATTGAAGGGTTCTGAATAGGGAAAAAAGCAAAAAGAGTAGGGATTGAGGAAATGGCAAAAAGAAGGAGACAGGGCTATCAAAGAAAAAGATATACATATTAACAGGGAAGAATACTAAAAGAAGAATTTTTCTAAATGTAAAAAGGATAAAAAAGAAAGAAGAAAAAGAAAGGCACATAGATAGATGGTAAAGCAGAGTAATAATTTTAATAACAAATGAAAAAGCTTGCAAGCTCCCATTAACTTTTCAAAACTGGTTGTTATTTCTCCACAGAAACCTCAAGTACAGTTGACAGTGGAGAACAAGCTGATAGGTTCCTTAGTCAAAAGTCTACAAATTTCTGCCCTGGCTGGTGTGGTTCAGTGGATTGAGTGCCAGGCTGTGAACTGAAAGGTTGTCGGTTCAATTCCTGTTCAGGGAACAGGCCTGAGTTTCAGGCCAGGCCCCCAGCTGGGTGTGTGTGAGAGGCAACCAAGTGATTTCTCTCTCCCTCTCTTTCTCCCTCTCTTCCCCCTCTCTAAAAATAAATAAAATCTTTAAAATACCCACTATTGTAGGGTTTTTTTTAAATCCACAAATTTCTGAGACACTTTGTAAGTCTAATTGTTATCTTAAAATGTTGTTACAAAAAAGCAAATTCCTTTGTCAAGTAACCATGCCATTTTACGCTGGTGCTTTTGTAAATATGTTAAAGAACTCTTATTTATTCTAAATTACAAATTTATAAAAGTAATTTTTTAGATTATACCTTTAAAGTGAACAAATATTTCTAAACTCTAAGGAACAACTGAATTGACACTGTCACCTGTGCCCCACATCCTGGTACTGGAGGCCCCATCACCAGTCATCAGCTGCGTTGACCAGGTAGCAAGAGGCGAAGTGGGTGTCGCCAAAAGCATTCCCCCTGATTGCCTCCTAGTGTGTCTCCTTAACAATGGGCCACCTTTAAGGGTGAGGATCAAAAGAAAAACACCCCATTTTCTTTCACAATGTCACCTGGCCTCAATACAAATTCAGGGACAGGGAAGTCTGGCCTGTAAATGGATCTCTGAATTATACTGCTATTCTCCAGTTAGATTTGTTTTGCAAGAATGAAGGTCAATGGAGTGAAATGCCTTATATTCAAAGGTTCATGGCCCATTACCAACATAGGGATTTTTAAAAGTTTTGTAGGATGTGTGTTGCCACAGCATCAGATGAATTAGAGGACACCTTCCTCACAGCCCCAGCAAAAAGCAGGCCCCCGCTCCTAATAGATCAAAGGGAACACCCCAAAGGTGGAGCAGCCCACTTCCAAGCTCACTCCCTGACATATCCCAAAGTGTAGTCACCTGTATATAACCCCTCTCCCAGGGCAGAGCTGCCCGCACTGCCCCTGCTTGTCATCCTGCCACTACCAGGAGCAGAATTCAGTATCACCCAAACCCTCACATGTTACCTCTGAGGGAAGTAGCAGATGGGGACCCTGGTGGCAGAATTATTTAGGTACATGTTTCCTTCTCTATGTCTGACCTGGCCATTTGCAGAGAAAAACTTGGTCAGTTTTCTGAACCCCTAATCAAGTTCACAAGGGAGGTTATAAATATATAACCCCTCTCCTACTGCTGCACTATAGATTAAAAGCATTGCATAATAGGAGCCTCTAGGGCTTATGCTGATGAATTAACTGGTCGTCACACTCAATATCACACATCTGACCAGGGGAAGGTGCAAGTCCAGACCAGGACCCTGACTGAGTCTATGCAACTGGAACAGATGAAGGACAAGTGGGACGAGACTGCCAAACCATTGTGGTTATTTATCTCAGAGAGGGATGAAAAAAATGTACTATTAAGCCTGTTACTTATGGCAAAATGAAAAAGGTTACTCAAGAAAAGGATAGAAACCCTGCCCTTTTTCAGGGATGATTAACAAAAGCTTTACAAAAGTACACAAACATCTACCCTAAGTCTGCCAAGGGTCGACCACAATTGGGGTGCATTGTATCCATCAGGAAGCCCCAGAAATCAGGAGAAAATTACAAAAACTAGCCTTGGGACCTCCAGCCCCAGACCTCCACTGAGCAACTGATAGACATAGCTTTCAGCGTTTTTAACAACTGAGGGCAAAGGATAAGCAAAAAGTGACCCCATAGAAAGAAAAGACTCACTTGTTAGCCACAGCTCTAGCTCCTATGCCCGCTCAGGACCACTCGGCCCCCAGGCTATAACGAACATCAAAGAGGCAATGCTACAGCTTGAGGAAAGAAGGAGTGCCCAGACCTGACTCCAGCCTGGGCTCCACTGCCTCCAGGACCATGTCCCCTCTACAAAAAGGAAGGACATTGGAAAGGATAGTGTCCTGGGCTCCAAAGGGATCCTAGTGCCTCCAAACCAATGATGGTTGTAACACCCCAGAATTCATGGTGCCTGAGGCCTCCCACTGCCCCCACCAACCATCTGACCATCTCACCAGAGGAACCTTGGGTGACAGCAATGTGGCAGGTAAGCCCACTGCATTTTGATAAAACGTGGGGC
Source organism: Carollia perspicillata (assembly GCA_004027735.1). NCBI lineage: Eukaryota > Metazoa > Chordata > Mammalia > Chiroptera > Phyllostomidae > Carollia > Carollia perspicillata. Next base: position 3,862 of record PVKM010049093.1, read on the forward strand.
TGCTTGCCCTTCTCTGGCCCACTCACAAGGGCCTCTTCCTTCCAAAACCTGTTTGATCCCTGGGATGAATGGGCATCCTCAGTTCTACTATTTTACTCAATTCCTCGGCTACCGCATCAGAAATCTCACTTTTAGTCATGCCTTTCTTGTAGTTCTGGGATTCCTCATCCCCATTCCATTATTATGAAGGGACATTTTATCTAGTCTAGTAACTACTATAACCCCCAGAGTCACCTCGCTCCTCCTCTCCGCTTACTGCAGGTACAACACAGGGACACATGCCCTGGGGAGTACTGGCAGATTAACTTCACTCAGATGTCCCCTGAAGCTGGATTTGAATATTTGCTAGTACTTACAGACACTTTCACCAGATGAATTGAAGCCTTTCCTACCAGAACAGGAAAAGGCTACTGATATGGCCAAGTACTTACTAAAAGAAATCTCACCTAAGTTTAAACTACCAAGAAGCTTACATAGTGACAATGGACCCTCTTCTGTAGCCAATATTATACACCAGCTGGCTCAATCTGTAGGAATCAACTATCACACTCATCATGGAGACTTTAATCCTTGATTAAGGTAGAAAGAGTTCATCAGACCCTAAAAAGGACTCTAGCCAAGCTATGCCAAGAATCCTCAGAGTCCTGGGTCTGTGTTACCCATAGGTGTCATGAGACTGAGAGCTGCACCTAAAGAAAAATTACAAGTGAGCCACTTTGAACTCACCTATAGCTGGCCCTTTCTCGGGTCTGACCTACTAATAAATGAGGAAACACTCCAGCTGTTGTCTTACACCATTAATCTGGGACAAGTACAAAAAGCATTACAGGACTATGGAAACAAAATCCTACCTGCCCCTGATAAAAAATCTACCAACACAAACAAGATAGACCAAGAGACACGGTTTACTTCAAAGCTGGGAGGATCAACTGTCCTAAGTCCCAACTACAGCCCCATTGGAAGAACCCACACTAGGTCCTACTAAGCACCCCAACTGCAGCAGAACCTCATGGGGACACCCAGTTGGGTTGACTTTATCTCGAAGTAAACCTGTGAGTCCTCATAGGAAACACAACTTGAGACCCTTGTGAACCCATCATGGACCTCAAGCTCCTCTGCAAAAAACAAAAAACCAGTTACACATAAGTAATGTAATAACTAGGCCTTGATATAATGATCTTTCTCATATTTCTGACATTCTTTCTAATAGCCTGTTTAAATGCCCAGCTTCCTCTCCCAGAAAAGAAATGTTTCTGTCCCTGTTGGATTTAATCCTTATCAGGTAAACTCCCAGGTCATCCACTCCATTAACATTCTTGTCAAATTTATCACTCTAAGATAAACAATTTCACATCAACACAAAGGCATTTCAGGGATTACAGCCCATCTCTACTTTAGAAAAATCACAAACAGCCTCTTGGTTTCAGTATCATATCCCATTCCTTTATCCCCCTTACATCAGGCAGGGAGGAGACTTCCATACCCTACACAGGCTAAGACCATGACCTTTGTCAGCAGGGAGGAATTACTGAAAATATATCATCCTCCTTATCAACCCTAAGATTCTAGGGATGGAAGCCTCTAAGAGGGAAATGTGGCAGGATAGTAAGAAGCTAGGGAAGTTTTTTGATAAGTGGAATAAGAGAAATTGAGACAAAATAATTAAACAAAGCCAGACAACTTAAGCAACCCACCAAACTGATCAAATAATTTGAGCTAGCTAATGAATCACAAGGTTTTATCTTTTTAAACCAAGGATACTTATGAACAAATGGTTTACAAATCCCAGATCATTCCAGGCCTCAGTCCCTCTTTGATGACATTCTTTGAAAATAAAATTAACCAGAAAGTAATCCTGACCCCTCTATACATACATTTTGATGAATCAACATCTTGAAGGACACACCTGAAAAGCCATTGAGTATTCTGTTCAGATCTTCTGTTAAAATCCTCCTCTGAGACCTTACCTAGGATTGCTGCTGGCCACAGAAAGATAAAAAGCCTCAAGACAAAGAACCAATTGCACACTCTCCTTAAAGCATGCCCATGCCTGTATCTCTGCTCTCTCTCTTTTAAACCCTAAGGGTCCTCACAAGACTTGCTACCAGGACAACAGCAGGCAGCAGCAGCTCATCCCAGGCTTAGCTCCTGATCCAGTCTCCAAGGCCCCCTTTTTTTCCTGACTTCCCAGTGATCTAAAAGCAACCCCACCTAGGCTCATTTTTTTTCCTATAACTTTTCTAGAGAGCCAAAGCAGCCCTGTCTAGGCTCTCTCTTGTTGTTTCATCTACCTTAATTGTTTTCTTTGTTATACTGTCCCCAGATTTAATAAAAATACTGTCAAAATCACCTGGACTCATGTTGTGAAACCTTCCCTACACAAAGTCAAGAACCCACACACTATCATCCAACCAGAGGCAGACCTATACTAGGTCCAGACCTCCTTCAGTAAGTGTGTCACTATTATTGTCCTTCAAATTATTTGATGACCCACAAAACTTACAGACTAAAGACCATGTTTTCTTCAGCAAATTAGAGTTTTCAGAAAGTTTGGTTTTGTAGTCTTCTGAAAAAAAATTAGGTTGTGCTATAGTTATTTTATGTATCAAATTGTCTAGGTCACAGTGCCCAGATACTTGGTCAAACCCTAATGTAGATGTTGCTGTGAAAGGGTTTTTTAGATGAGATTAACATTTAAATCAGTTGACTTTGAGTAAAGCAGATGACCCTCCATAATTTAAGTGGTGCTCCATCCAATCATTTGAAGATCTTAAGAGAAAAAAGACCGACCCATTCTAAGAAAGAGGAAATTCTGGTTCCAAACTGCATTTGAACTTGAGATGAAACAGTAAGTCTACCCTAGGTTTTTAACCTGCCAGTCTGCCCAGCATATTTTGTTGTTTTCCAACCTCCACTATCTCATAAGTCCATTTCTTAGAATAATACATACAGTAAGTCTTTACTTGATGTTAGTGATGGGTTCTTGTAACTGTAGCAAAATGACATATAACAAGACCATTTTTAACACAGGCTAATTGCTCTAACCAAGAGTTAGTTTCCTATAGCTAAAACAACTTTGAATGTTATAATCAAACAACTTTGAATAAAATAATGTTATTCCAGGGCCTGCTGTATATTCTGTTTCTCTAGCAAACCTAGACTAATGCAGGTGGAAAAATGAGAAATTTCCTTTAAGTCCCAAGTTTGCCCTAGAAATAAGTTTCACTGACTTTCTCCATTCAGCACTTGATATAACTGAGTTAATAGCTTCTCAAAATTTCTTCTCTGATTTTCTTTATGTAATGAGAAAACCAGATATATGCAAAGAACACAGAGAATTCTCAAACAGAATGAAGACTTCCCAGAATGCTTTAGAGTTCACAGAGAGTTGTGCATTGTTATTGTCATAATTCTACCTGGCAGCAACATTAGACATCCATTTCTTATCTATTCTTTTTTTTTAAAAAAGATTGTATTTATTATTAGAGGGGAAGGGAAGAAGAAAGAGGAGAGAAACATCAATGTGTGGTTGCCCCCTCATGTGTCCCCAAATGGGGACCTCGCCTGCAACCCAGGCATGTGCCCTGACTGGGAATCGAACAGGCAACCCTTTGATTTGTGGGCCCATGCTCAATCCACTGATCTATACCAGCCAGGGCTAGACATCCATTTCTCATCGTGCAGAAGGCAGCAAGCCCAGACAGAGTGCTTCTGACCTTGGTCTCAGATGGCTTGTTTTACATGTGACTCATGCCTTAGATTAGCTGATTTAGGAAACAGCTACTTTAGATGCTTTTTTCCCTCTGTTTTGTCCACTAACTTCTTTAAATCTCACAATTCCATTTTCTAACTATTTGCATAGCATTACTCATATTCTTACTGAGGCCTCCTTGAAGGTAGTTTTTAATATCTTTTTGATAAAAACAAGAACTCCCAACCATGAAGAACCACTCTATTGGTCCTTTTGCCCCTACAAGGACCTTGGATCAGAGTGAACAGACTTATCTATTCTCTATTAACAAACAAGCTTCCTTATTTTTAAGTTTTTATTGTCACATAAATATAAATTCACAGAAAATTGCAAAAACAATACCAAGAGGTCCTAGGTGCCCTTCAGCCAGTTTCCTAAAAGGGTTAGTTGCATTTCTGTGTAATGATAGTCCAATATCTAAACCAAGAAATTGGCATTGGTACAATGTATGTTCAACCCATGTCCTATTATCAAGTGACAGCTGTCACTGCCACCACGATGCATAAACATCCTATCAGCACAAAGATCTCCATCATGCTAACCCAACATCCCTAAACCTTGGCAAGTCTAAAACTAAGATGTTGTTATTCTTCAACAACACTCAAAATAGTTTTAGGTTTATATTTATTGATGAAGGAAAATGCTTCTGATGTTTTAATAAAAGATGAGAAAAAAACATAAAACTCCCTAAAGCAAATTCCAGTAGTCTGTGTGGTAAAGTTATGATTTTCCTTGTCAACATTTTTTACATTTTCTTTGTTTCCTACATGGTCATGTATGTTAGGCTACGAGGGCTGCCATAACAGAACAGTGTAGACTGGGCAGCTTTAAACAACAGAAATTTCTTTCTCCTGGTGTTGGAGGCTGGTCGTTCAAGGGTGCTGGGAGGGTTGTTTCCTGATGAGAGAGTTCTCTCTTGGTGTGTAGAAGGCTGCCTTTTCCCTGTGTCTTCACATGACCTTTCACTTAGTGCAGATCCACTGTCTGTGATTCCCTGATACAGAAAACCATGCTCCTCAGGTCATAAACTTCCAGTTTCCAGATTCAGAGGATCTGAACATCCAGGTATATTAACATCAGGGATCAGTGGCAAGTGGCTGAATCCCACCTAAGGTCTTTTTTATCCACCAGACTGAGGAAGTTTTCCCTGCTCATAAAAGTTCCTGAAGTAGGGAGCTCAAGGAGTGTACTAACTTCCACATGTTCACTGCAGCATTGTAAGAGGGATAAACATAAAACACTCAAATGAACTATCAGTAAAAAATGGTGACAGAAAAGTAATTTCAATTTTAAGTAGTGCTGGCTCACAGACACAAAGACTGAATTGCTTCTATTTATCTTGACACAGAAAAATCTCCAGGTACATTACAAAGTGAGGTCAACTTGCTGGGTGTTTTTAGGATGATATTATATAATTCTAAAAGTATATATTTATTAACATTTTGAAGTTTACAAGGGTATATTTTTATTTAACTTTAACAATGAAAATATAAATTCTACGTCTATCAGAACAAATTATAATTGTGTGGTGGTAGAGGATGCCAACTTAAGGAGGTTATATTAAGGCAAGGATCAATCAGATGCCTTTTGTACTTATAGTATTATATTTTACAACAAGACCATGTTCGTTTTTACATATTATCAAAAATACATTTATAAAACATTATTTTCATAATATATGTTATTCAAATGAAGGCAATTCTGTTCCCCAGAAATAAACCCACATGTACATGAGGAAATAATTTTTGACAAAATCATGCAATGAAGAAATGAAAGCCTCTTTGGTAAATGGTGCTGGGGAAATTGGAAAGCCACATGCAAAATAGTGAAAGTGGGCTATGTGTCACCATATATAACATTTAATTCTAAGTGGGTCTAAATGTAAGACCTAAAACAATAAATTACATGAAAGAAAACATAGGTACTAAGCTTAAGGACTTTAGTCTTAAAATAGCTTTTCCCTCAAATGCCCAAATAACTAAATGGGACTTAAAAACTTCTGCACAGCAAAAGAAACCTGCACAGAAACCATCAACAAAACAAAAAAGTAACCAACTGAACGGGGGAAGATATTTGCAAACCACTCCTCTGATAAACGGTTAATATCCAAAATATATTTAAAAACTCATACAATTCAACAACAACAAAAATAAGCAATCCAATTAAAAATTGGGCAGACCTGTACAGATACTTCCCCCAAGAAGATACACAAATGCCCAACAGATATACAAAAAGAGGCTCAACTTCACCAGCTGTTAGGGAAATGCAAATCAAAACTGTATTGAGATATCACCTCACACCTGTTAGAAAGGCTATTATCAACAAGACAAGTAACAAGTGTTGGAGAGGTTGTGGAGAATAAGGAACCCCCATTCATTGCTGGTGAAAATGTAAATTGGCACAGCCACTATGGAAAATAGTATGGAAGTTTCTAAATAACCAAGACTACAGATTTCCAGCCAAGATGGAGGCATAGGTAGAAATACTGTGCCTCCTCGCACAACCAAAATAAGAACAACAATAATTAAGAAACAAAATAACAACCAAAACTGACAGAAAATGGAACTGTAAGGAAGTCAGACAACCAAGGAGATAAAATAGACACATCCATCCAGACCGGTAAGCAGGGCAGAGTTGGGCAGCCGAGCAGAGATGGGTCATGTGGCACAAAAAGCAGAGGTGCCAGGCATGAAAAGCACCTTCGGCATGCAGGCAGCAGCTGGCGATTGTGAAGTGGGGCACGGTGCTCAAGGCAGCTGACCAGACGGTCCCACATTCGCACGCAGATAGCTGGGGAGCCAGACAGACTGCACAACCCAGGGCCCCAGCACTGGGAAATAAAGCCTGAAAACATCTGTGGGGGTTGAGGTGCAGGGAGTGACTCCCAGCCTCACAGGAGAGTTCATTGGAGAGACCCAGCGGGTCCTAGAATATACACAAATCTACCCACTGGGAATCAGTGCCAGAAGGGCCCAGTTTGCTTAGGGGAACAGGCAGAGGGGTCTGGGATCCAACAGAGAGCAGAACGAGCACCATTGTTCCCCCAAAGATTTGGAGACCCCTATGTTCACTGCAGTTTTGTTCACAGTGGCCAAGAAATGTAAATGACTGAAGTTTCCTTCAATAAATGATTGGATAAAGAAGATTCCATTGCATATATGTTCCACATATAATGAAAGACAAATACTATAGGACCTCACTTTGTAAAACATTTTTATTTTAATTGTTGTTCAAGTACAGTTCTCTGTCCTTTACCCCCATCCCAGTCCACCCTGCCCTCCAGTGCTCCCCATTTCCCTCCCATTTCCACCCCCCTCAGTTTTTGTCCATGTGTCCTTTATACTTGTTCCTATAATACCTTCCCTTTTTC
>PVKM010049094.1:0-11023 GCA_004027735.1 Carollia perspicillata
TGCATCTCGCGTTTCACAATTCCTTTCGTTATGTGGCACACGACCCACCTCAGCAGGTTGCTGAAGGGACCACCACCACTAAGAGAGAGCATCTTCCGGGTCTCATTGAGATTGTCCACCCACTGGCAATAAGCTAAAGTCCTGGAAGTGTGTGGAAACAAGTTACTACTGTGCATTAGATACATCGCAGCTCCACAGGGTCGATTTCCACTGAGTGGTTCAGAACTGAGCGCACTCCGGAGAAACTGAATCTCTGCAGTTTTTACAAAGAGCAGTCTGCATGGCAGCCACGACAACGGGCCCTCGGGGATGCCTGAACTTGGGGCCTGTGAGATACACAGTAACAAATCCAGAAAATGGTGCCACACTGCAATTCCACCAATCCTTTCCTGGTACCCGCCTCCAAATGGTCCCCTCTCCCAATCCCACAGCCTTGCTCTGCTTTCTGTTAGGCAACCCCACAGAAAACAAGCAGAAACCCTCTTTAGAAGGGTTTTAGGCAGCACAGTGCACACCTCTGGGGGCAGCCGTGGGAGGAGGCAGCCATGACTGGTGTGCTGGCTTCATTCTCTTTCTTGATCAAAGCAGTGGTTGCACAGGTGTATGTTCTGTTAATTAAGCTGCACATTTTTGTTTCGTACACTTGGTGTATACATTTTGTATTTTATGATATCAAAGATCTTTTTTAAAAGAAGCCTTTTGTCTTTGTGAAAAGATTAGTAAGTAGGTATACCTGTTTGTGTTTATTGTAAACTATATAAATTATAAATATTACATTAATGATTCACTCTCCAGAAAGTCAATTCTCTGCTTCAGTTTGCTCTCCAGAACTCTCAAGTGGATACAAATACCAAAGGAACTTGGTGGGATCATTCTTCCCATCCGGAGGGTGCTTTCTCCTCTGCCCAGGTGTCCCTATGTAACAGGGATGGACCGTCAAGCAGCTATTCGCTGTCCGTGTGTTGTGCTGGCTGCAACACCCAGGCCTTTGCTGATTTTGCTCTCCGAACCTGTAGCAACTGCGGGAATGTCTTTATGGTTAATAGTGCTGGTAGATACAAATTAAAGGGTTTCATACCGAAGGCTGAGAAAAATGTAGCTGAGGGTGTACAGGCATAAGATATTTAGTTTTTTTTCTCATAATGAGTGATAAAGATGTATCAGCAGTCATCCCTACTCCTCGTGCTGGTTGATAGAGCAGTCATGGCCACTTTGAAATAATTAGAAGAGTAAGAACTGTTTTTACAGAAAGAACACAAGGGATGATAGTAAATTATAGCCACTTTCCACCTCAAGGGAAAAAAAGCTAGAAAAGGCCCTGAAATTTTTACCATTTTATACTGTTTTTTAAAGGGACTGTTCCTCTACAAAATAAAAATTAGGGGAAAAAACTACATTTCTCTAAAAGTTTTAAACATTCTTCGTGTTTACTGAAAGATCCTACAACCAAGTTTAACGCACTCTCTCTACTGCCGACCATCCCTCTTCCTTGTTACCTTTTACAGGGATGCCTGCAAATCCTGTTAGGAAGATTTGTGTACCTCTTTTTTAAAAGTCTCCTTAAAATAAAGTATTGAGGAGTCAAGAAATGGGTTTTGGTGAAAAGAGGAAAAAGTATACCTCAATGCGACTAATTAATATGTACAGTCAGAGTACTCAGTGGAGCCTTTGATAGAAAAGACCTCACGTTTGCCCCAGCCAGGTAGCTCAGCTGGTTGGAGCATCGTCCCCATGCGCCAAGGTGGTTGCTTCTCTCCCTGACTAGGGCACACACAAGAACCAGCCAATGAATGTATAAATAATTGGAACAACAAATCCATGTTTCTCTCTCTCTGCCTCCCTTCCTCTCTCTCTAAAAATCAACAAATTCTTTAAAAATCTCATATTTATTCTAGTAAATATTTTAAAATGTTCAAACAAAATGCTTTTCTATTTGCTCTTCTTTCTACACCGGCAATCAAGTCGACTTTCACATTCTCAGAATAATTCAGCACTTTCATTCCAATAAACTGCATCTAAATCCACAATAAATGGGCTATGCCATCCATGATTGTTCTGGAAGTCAGTGGTCTGCGAATGAAACGGAATTCCCCTAACTTTAATCATGACCAGGTAATAATAGTATCCAGAAAGCATCCAAGGTGTAAAAATGAGGAAAAGGGCGGCTCTAAGCTAACGGGTTGATGTGGGAGGAAAACGCATTCTTCATAAGCAAACTTCATAGGTTTTGTCATAAGCATAACTGATGCTGAAGCGTGAGCAGCTCACCGGGCAGAGCGGAGGGAGAAGCTGTGTGCAGGAAGAGCACTGACTGGTGGACAAATGCCAAGACCTTCAGGACAGGTGGGTGGTGTACAGGATGCCTGAGAAAGCTGGTAAAGCGTTTGAGGCCGGAAGGGTGGGCAAGGATCGGTCAGGATTGATCAGAAGCAGAGGAGGCTAAACTTTATTTTTAAACCAAAGTTTGACCACCTGAAAGGTTTAAAGCAGACAAGAAACATGATCAGATTTGTGGTGAAGGAAGGGCTGAAAGTGGAGAAATTGGAAGAGGAAGGCTGGCTAGAAGGCCATGGCAATACCAGGCAAGAAATGATGCACTGCACTAAGGAACAGGGAATGCATGGGGAAAACATGGGGACATGAGAAAAAGACTGATGGATCTTTTTCTTATTCAGGCTTAGGTAGGAGGAGAGAACTTAGGCATTTTCTCCCAGGCTGATGGTTTTAGTGGATGATAATGCTACTAACCAATACTGGCAATAACAAGGCGCAACAGACTTAATGGATGAAAGACGAATTAACCTGTCGCATCTGAAGTTTCCACGGCACCTCCAAAGTGCGGAGTCCAGCAGTTTGCGAACTCAGGAGATAGATTCAGATCAGGATAGGGAATTTGTAGGCGGGGGCAGCAGTGCCAGTTTTAAAGCTGTGAGAGGAGATGAGGTTGCCTACGGAAGTTTCGAGGGCAAGGAGTGGTATGGGGGAAACCACAGTTCAACGGCAAGTTAGAAGAGAAGACAGCCGGGCTCCAGGGCCAGCTTGGAGATAAGTAGCAGACATGGCTTTCTGAGATGGAAAATAGTAAGGACACCATTTGCAAGAGGTGAGGAGCTGCGGAGAGGTTTAGAGCTCCTATGACTTCGGTTTCCTCTGTGGAGCAGGAGACAGGGGCAGACGCAGAAGAGGAGGGTGCAGCGATGGGGAGTTTCGGAAGTCTAACGGGTAGAGCAGCAGGTGGGGGTGGGAGAGACACCTGTCTTGGCCACACAGCTGAGAGGCAGGAGCCCGCACCACGGCAAGGAAGTGTGTACGGTTCTCTACCTGCATCAGCTGGTTGAATGCAGGACACGGCAGGAACACAGGGTTGATTTAGAATTTTGCAGTTAAGAGTAACCTCAGAAACTCTCTGGTCTTCCTCCATTCCCTTTCCCGCCCTACTCTTGATTTCTTTCCTTTCTTTCATTCCCATGTGTTAGGAAAGAGAAGATGATGAAGGCCAGGCAGGCTGTTTCAGGGTCAAGGCCTGTAAAGTGTGTATAATACCACACCTTTAATTTAAATACCAAAGAAAAGGTATGCTTCATGAGTTCCTAAGTCAATTACTACAGGTAATTGACATTATTGACACATGCTTCCATATTATTACAACCCCGAATCCACCTCGTGCTGCAACTCCGTTTCCCAAAAACTCTGTCCTGCCACCTGTAACACTCCACTGAAACCACCGCGCTCGAGTCCACGATCCCTCCTTATTGCATAATCCAAATTCACCTTCTTCCCTGTTTATCTTCCTTGACTTCCCTATGGCCTCCAACAATACCGGCGTCTTTCTTAGAATTCTTCCTTAGCTTATGTCTCCACTGCTTTTCCTCTCACCTCTTTCCTGTTGCCAAGATTTTTACCTTTACTCATTCTATCTTCTCACTCCAGGAGTGATCTATTTTCCACCCATGATTCCAAAGTGATAACTCCCAACTCCATACCTAGCCCAGTCCTCTGTCCAGAGATCCACAGACTCTCACGAGGGGCTCTCAGGAACTGCAAACCAACACCTGCACAACTGGACTTATCATCTTCCTTCCCTTCCGATCTGCTTCTCCTCACCCAAGCCAGAAAGCAGCTCTGGAGTTATTCCTCACTGCTCCCCATCCCTCACCCTGGGAATTCACTCTTGTTTCCAACTCAGTTAACAGTGGAGTTCAGCCCTTCAGCATTCTCAACCCTGAGGACAGTGGCCTCCTAGCAGGCTCCCAACATCCCCCTCAAGCCATCCAAAAATCTCTTTGCCCCAAGGCAGCCACAAAGAGCTTCCTGAAGCACAAATCTAATTGAGTGAGCATGATGCCAATTCTGAGTCATTCATCAACTGCCCATAGCTCTTTCGCTTGGCACACCAGGTCTCTCCCCATAGTGTGACCCACCACCCTGCACTGCCTCCCGCGCCCCACCACAGAATTATATGTGGCCCCCAATGCCACTTTTGAGCCTCTCAGCTTTTGCAGACACCACTCCCTCTGCCTGGATATCCTAATCTTTGCCTACCACCCAGCCCTTTCACCTGCCACTCTACTTGTCCCTAGATTCTGTTGTGACACCTTCTCCTGTGGGAAGCCTTCCCCTCATCCTTCCAGCAGGTACCTTTCCTTGGTTCTTCAAACTCTTCCCCAGCACTGAGCATACCAAGGCTCCATGCCTCCAGCCTGGAAGCCACTTGAGGACAGAGTGGCAGGCATCTCATCACCTTGCTTTCAGCCACACCCCCACCACCACATCCAGCATGGCGCCTGGCCTCTAGCAGTCATTCATTCACTAAGTTAGCTAAAGAAATGAATTACTGATTGGATGAAAAAAGGCCTCACTTCTGAGCCAGCCACTGCTAAGCAGTGTGTCTGAAGATGACAATATTTAAATTAAAAAATGGAAAGAGCTGCAGTGGCTATGGAGAACGAAGAAGAGGCTGCCACTGTCTTGTCTGAGATCTGTGTCACTCTCCACTGGGAAGAGGCCTCTGCACAAGGAGTCATGAATTCTTAACTGGAGAGGCCAATGAGAGCCATTTGGAAACTAGACTAGGCTGAGCAATTAAAATCATCTATCATTCTGAGAGCCTCTTTCAGGAAGCGGATACTTGTGCTCTTTATTGCAACTGATGGATCTCTTCTGTAAAATAGGGTCAAAGAGGGTTTTTTTTTTTAAAAAAAAGAATGATTATATTGAAACAGAAGAATAAATCCTGCTCAAACATTTTTTAAAAGATTTTACTGATTTACTTTTAGAGAGAGAAGAGAAAAGAGGGAGAAAGTAAGGGAGAGAAACATTCATTGGTTGCCTCTCGCACCCGCCCTGACCAGGGACCTGACCCACAAACCAGGCATGCACCCCAACCAGGAGTCGAACCAGTGACCCCCTCACCTTGCAGAATGACACCCAACCTATTGAGCCACACCAGTCAGGGTGCTCAAACATTTTTAAAGGACATCAAGAAGACAGGAAAGAAAAACTTCCCTGGATGTTTAAATGGACATATGTCTCGCTATAACCTAACATGAGACCTGGCCTAGAGCAGAAACAAATATCAATAGGCAGGAAGCTGCAGACTGTAGCAAACCACTGTTTGATGACTGAGTCCTTGCAGGTGGCCTTCCCGACCACGAGAACGCCTTGCTCCCCACATTGTGCTATCCTTGCCATATTTTGCTTGTTCTCCAGACGCTCGAGGGTGCAGAAGCACAAGATAACACGTTTCTGTGTTTTCCCAAGTTTCACAGGCATGAGATTAGCTCCTCCCAAAAGGAGCCCTCACTACATCTAGAACTGGCAGGGGGCATATCAGAGGAGAACACATCAATCAAGTTGTAATCAGATCTTGGTGTTAAGTCATTTTATTAAGGCTTCCCATCTCTCCACTCACTGAAAAACTCAAAATTTTAAAATTACGGCCAATCTAGAAGCAAACTTGAATTCCCTGTTCTAACACCTATATATTTATACGTGTTATGTGCTGTTATGACTAGTTTGACTAGTGCCTCCTACACATTTCCCTATGTGATGGGAAGACTCTTAAGACACTGATGTCCACAAGGGGGCAGTATGTCGCAGAGAAGAAGCTACCGTGTCTGCTACCAAAAATCAATTTCACTCCGGTAATTTGATCCTGTGTCTCTCGGACTTCCCTTATAGGGACTTCCCAGCAGTGGATCTGACTTAAGCATTCAGTGGAACAAAGAAGATAAACCTGCCTTCTTCATCTTCCATAATAGCTTTATGAAGGAAGTGGGACATAATTATAGGGCTTTCAAGTGCAAGACAAAAACCACTTTATAGCTGAGTGTGCTTCTTTGAGCAGACCTAAAGCAGACCTTCAGAATTATGTGGCGTTATATACCTATAGAGCTTTCCACTGTCTTTGTTCTTCAGAAAAATCACACCTGGAATATTTTTAAAGTTTCAGACCAAAATAAACATACCTGAAAACTCCAGATAATTTAATCGATTGAGTCAAACAATTATCCCACCTCTTCCACCACTGTAAATCCAGACACAACCTGGCAGCTATGGACTGTCAGAATTTAACAGGCTCTCATGGGAAGAAAGCTCATACTTACACTGTTTTCCTACATAATGAGATCAGTTCCCGTGCTGGTGGTTCCTTAGTCCCCAGGTATGTTTGGTGTTTTGCCTCTGAAACTAAAGAAGGGGAAGGAGGAGAGGAGCCTGGGGGTGGAGGGTCCACGGATTCTCAGGGCCATGCATTCTCGCACCATGAGAGGGCCGGGGCTTTTCTCCTTTGGGGTTCAGAGCTTTCGGGAGAGCCAGTTCAGCATCATCCCAGAGCAAGAGGTTGGCTAAAGGTTTGGAAAACTTACGAAACCAAGGAAGGTCTGTTTCCACTCCTGTTACTAGGGACTTAAGGGAATTGGATGAATTAGGACTTTTTTTTTTTGAAAGTTCACTGTACACATGTGCCTCTCAATCAAGACTTGCCTTTGCACCTTAACTATTTCTTCCTCAAATTAACTGTTGAAGAGCACAAATGAGAAAGAGTAGCTAACCCCCCAAAAAGTGTTTTTCTAATTAAAAAGAGAAGAGTCTCTGTATGACCCAAGCACTTGGAGGTTTGTGGTTCATAGGATTAAGATACTTCCCTACCAGGGCACCAGCTCCCATCTTTCCCTCCCCGCCCCACCCCCATCCCTGCCCCTGCCCCCGCCCCCAGCAAGTATTAGCAGGGGCCCTTGTAGAGAGAGAAGGGGAGGGAAGACCAGAAGATGAGCTTCCTCATGAAGTAGCCATATGTAAAAGTCCCACACCCAGAGCAAGAGGCAGTGACAGGTGGTACTTGGGAATCTTTCTGGATAAACGTCTTTCTAACTGGAATATAAATTTTATGAACCACTACGGAAATAAAGAGTTATAACAGACCTACCAACCCATGTATGGCTTTTGGCTCCTTCTCAGCAGCTGACAAAGTGCTAGCTCTCCACATTAATGGGCCCATCAACCAAATAAGGTGGCAGGAGGGTCAAGGTGGTCCCATGCTGGCCCGTGCTTGTCTTTCATTTCCCTTAATCGCTGTGATGGAATCCGAAAAGCAGGTGAGCCAGGCTCTGTCCCACGGGCTTTCCCCTGAAGCTAAGCATGTCCCTCGCAGTCATACTTTCCAGTCCTCACTGCCAAACCCTGCAGTCTTTGAGAAGGGAAGCCCAGCAGTTCTCGACAGGTGCTACCAGCAGCTAAGACCTGGGACACAGTCGCTGATTCCTCCCACACAGACCCGCCCCTCTGCCTGCTCCCCTCCCACCTCACCACTGTCCTGAGAGGGGGAAGAGCAAGGAGTGAGTGGCTCTTCAGGCCGACCCTGGAATAAAGTGGGCAAGAACTGAAAGTAGAAAGATGAAGAGAAATAGAGGGTCACTTAAATCCAAAAGACAGAGCAAGTTTCTCATTTAGAGAACAGAATGAATGAAACAGGAGGGTGATGAGGAAGAACCTTCGGTAGTCACCTCCACACTGAGTGCATCTCCCCATGGGGGAAGGAGGAGCTACTGGGTGAGCTACTGACCCAAGAGGAAAGAACAATGAACGCCAAAACACTGGGCTTAACAATTCTTCATTAAATCTTTGGAACACAATCAAGTTTGCAGAAATCAGAGAGAAAACTTCTCTTATCTACTGGGATATAGAAAGGTACTATGACTCCCAAAAGATGGATGAAAGAAAAGAAAAAAAAAAACCAGATGACCATGAGTTTGTAAAGCAAGAAGAACCATGTCTGTTTAACCCCCGCGGTGTCACAGCCAGCACAACGCCACGGGTGGAAGGGGCCAACTCATCAACAGTGTGTGTGGTGCTCCGAACTCCGGGCCTACAGCCTGGCAGGCGGGCAGTCGGGGCACACACACGCAGACCGCAGTAGCGTGCTTCACTCCCAGGTGCGGGGACGCCCTTGTTCTCTGATGAAAACTGACCGTAATCTCACAAAGCTTGTGTAATTTATTTCACCTAAGACTTCTCTCCTGTCTTAGTTTTCTGTTCCCTCCTCTGGGTATCTGATGCGATGTTATTTTAATTCAGCAGTTCGTCCTGGTGAAGAGCCCAGTCTATTAAAATATCGCCCTCACCTTAGTGAGTTCCAGTCTAGGGCAGTGGGTCAGCCAACTACAGCTCATAGGCTAAGAAATTTGCATTTTTTAATGGTCGAGGCTAAGAAATAAAAAAAGTTTTATATTAAATAAAATTCAAATTTCAGTGTTTCTCTTGGAACACAGCCATGCGTATTCATTTGCATCTCATCTAGGGCCACTTTCCCACTACAGCAGTGGGGCAGAGTCAAGTACAGTTGACCCTTGAACTGCAGGGGCCCACCTACACAGGGATTTCTCCCCATAAATACGTACGGTACTATAAATGTGTTTTCTGTCCCAAATGTTTTTCTTAATACATTTTCTTTTCTCTAGCTTACTTTATTGTAAGAATACAGTATATGATACACATAACATACAAAATATGTGTTAAGTGACTGTTCGTGTTATCGGTAAGGTTTCCAGTCAACAGCAGGCTATTAGTAGTTAAGTTTTAAGGGATTTTCAACTGTGCAGAGCGTCACCCCCACGGTGTTCAAGGGTCAACTGTAGTTACCACAGAGACCCGGGGTGCACGAGCCCACCATAAGTGCTGGCTGGGCCTCTGCGGAAAATGTCAGCCCTGTTCCAGATACCTAGAAGCTTAACAGCCGTAAGTTTGACCCCTAAGTCAGTCAGAGTGCAGAAAACTTTTGAAAAGTTTTCTTTCCCAAAGGAAAGGTTTGGGGAGTATCTGAAAAGTGGCACGGAACTTGGCTTCCTCCGGGGGGGGGTGGACAGGACTCACCAGTAGAAGTGCTCCTCCACCATCTTGGTCACCGCCCTGGAGATGGCTCTCTCCTGAGGTCCAAGGTTTTTGTTTAAATTCACTCCGAGTTTCTCTTCCAGAAAGTCAATTATGAATTCTGTGCCAGAAACTTTTTCATGATTATATTCAATCCAAGGCATTTTCCCTTGAGCAGAGAGTTTTCCACCAAAATAGTTCTAAGCCGAGTAAAGTTTAAAAAGAGAAAAGCAATGTTTTATTTCAACTTCTCTATACAGTTAACAGAAAGAAACATTCCAGCTGTACATTTGACAGTGACTGCGCTACTCACATAAGTGCACTCAGCACATAAACTCTTAAAGAGAACAAAGGGTTACTCTTGGGGAAAAAACAACAAGATTTAGTTCACATGAAGGTATTACTTTATTCTGGCAGGTGTTACCATGGGCTCTGGCTTATTGTTGAGAGACAGCCAGAAGAAAAGAAAGCGAAGACTTGTACACGGATGTTCCCAGGAGCTCTGTTGTGCAAGTGTCAAAAACAGGGGAAAGGGCAAATGCTCATCAAGAGGTAAATGAATGAAGCAAATTATGATATAACCTTCCAATAAAAAGGAATGAACTACTGATACGCACAGGAACACGGATGAATCTCAAAATAACACTGCTAAGTGAGAGAAGCCAGGCCAAAAAAAAAAGAGAGAGAGAGTACTTACTGTAGGATTCCATTTACATAAATCTCTAGAAAATTCAAACTGATCTGTAGTGACTGAGAGCAGATCAGTGTTTTTGCTAGGCAGGATGAGGGACAGGGAATAAAAGGAGAGCAGGATTACAAAGGGGAAGAAGAAATTCAGTGGGTCGTGGATACATCACTATCTTGATTACGGTGACATTCTCCTGAATATTTACATATGCCAAAATTTACCAAATTATATACTTTTAATATGTGCAGTTTATAGTATGTCAATTATATCTCATTAAAGCTGTTTTTCACTTTTAAAAGATGGCATTAGGTGAATGTTAAATATATCAGACCTCGACATCTTTAAACTGTTTCTCTAGAGTAGAGAAAGCTTTGCAGCAAACCTCTCTGACTTTGCTTTGCAGCAAAGCTTTCCCGCAAAGGGCCAGACGGTACATTGTGGGCGGGCTGTGTGGTCTCCACTGCAGCAACTCCATGACTCCACGTTGCAGTTGCAGCGTGAAAGCAGCCACAGACAACACATTAGTGAATGAGAGTGGCAACAAAAATCTGTCTAAGGACACTAAAATGTGAATGTGATATAATGCAAAATATTATTCTTCTTTTGACTTTTTCCAACCATTTAAAAATGTGAAAATCCCTCTTAGGTCATAAGCCTGATGGGGCCAGCAGACCCGCAGCCTGCTCACCTCTGCGTGGGAGCACCCATTTACCCAGATTGCACCCCAGAGAATAAGATCATGCGCAAGTAACCATACGCATCAAGCCCTGCACAAGAAGATGCCTCCTTGTTTGGTGCTTGATGATGGCAAACTCTGCAAGGGCCGCCTTCCAGGAGACCCTGGCCAAACCTTCTTTTAGACTAGAGACCAAAATTTGCCAAGAAACAAAAAAAATTACCACTTTGGGTTTGTTTGTTTTTTTTTTTTTTTTTTGTGAGAAATCATTGGGACTAACAAAGGTGACTATT
>PVKM010049095.1:0-11019 GCA_004027735.1 Carollia perspicillata
TTGTGCTGGGCTTAGAGGTGCCGAGTAAGGTAAATTGTGAACTAAGGGAAGATGCCACTAGTGCTAGGCTTGACATTGCTTAGCAAGAGGTATGGGGCATGATGAGGTCAGACACTACTTGTTTGGGGTTTGTGAACCTTTAATAGATTTTAAGAAAGTCTGAAGCATGAGCCAAGATAGGCCATTTGTATGGAAAAGCCACTTGAAGCATCTTAATTTGGCCTTCAAGTAGGTTGTGGCGGGGTCTCAGGGATGGCCAGTGCTGGAAGAATGGTGTTAACCAGGTTGATAGAGACCCAGACTTGGAGCCTGCCAGAGCTTGAAGGCTAGGTGGGGACAGGGCTCAACAAAAAAAAAAAGCAATGGCCTCTGCCAGCACTTCTCTCTAGGAGACAGCTGCCCCTCCAGCCCTTACCTGGAATCAGAGAATTCAATTCCTCCTTGGTTGTCCCTGAAGCTTTACAGCTACTGCCTCAGTGCTGGAGTTCAAAGCAAGAGAGTCTGTCAGCAAGTAAGTCCATGTGTGGACTCTTTAAGAAGAATGTCTGGGTCTCTAGCAGCCCTCCATCTCATTCGGCTCTGACCCCCTCAGCCACAATCTCCACTGGTTTTACAGCCAAAAGTTATGGGGACTTCTCTTCTTGGCACTGGGACCCTAGGCTACCTACAGCATGGTGCGTGCTGAAAGCCGTCACTCCTCAGGGTGGACCTCCACAGCTGAGATATCACTCTCAATAGTTAACTGCCACATGTGGGTGTGGGACCAGCCCATTCTGAGACTCCGCTCCCCCACAAGTCTCTATGTGGCTTCTTCTGTATATCCTTAGTTATAAGACCTCTGTTCACCTGTTCAGGTGCTCCTCAATGATGGTTGTTCTGTAGTCTAGCTGTAATTTTGCTGTGGCTTAGGAGTAGGTGAGCACAGCATTACCTACTCTGCCATCTTGCCAAGAAGTTCTCATACGTTTCTGTCTTCACATGGCATTTTCCTCTATAAGGACACCAGTCAAACTATGGATAGATTAGAACTGGTCCTATTGAGACAGGACCACATTTTAACTTTATTACTTCTTCAAAAACATTTCCCCACATAAGGTCACAGTCACAGGTGCTAGGGGTACAACCTCGCCATATCTTTCGAGGAGACACAATTCAACCCACAGCAACGTGTCTTTACAGGCATCATTTATTCCATGGATATGCCTCTATTATAATATAAAGCTTAAAAACTTTCCAAACAGCAAACGAGTCCCTCTGAGTCATAAGTCAAGGTTGAAATGAGGTTTTAAGAGGTCAGATCTCCTCTTAGATCATGTAGGTCCTCCTGCACATAAAGAAACTAAAAGCAACAAAAACAAAAATGAAGCCGAAAGGGAAATTTGTAGGTTTTTTTCTATTCTTCCAATATGTGAATAGTTGTATAGAACATACTTCATGTTTATTGGAATAAACAGCCCTCATTTGTTCTCTCATTTTTTTATACAAAACACACATGCAAGTATTCTGAAATGAAAGCAGATGACATTTCTCTCTCTTGTAATTATGCTTCATAGATAGATGTAGAGAATAGTTTCTTTTTTTGTTGAAGTGCAATATGGGTTTCAAAGTGCAGTTTCTATGGAGACAGGCACCATATGTGGGGTTAGATAAGTTTTCTATGTCCCATGCACTGAGCTTTGTCTGTCTTCCTGCTGGTCATAATTTTTCTCTTTAACCTTCTCTAGGCTTTATTTCAACCATATTTGTCTTATAGTCAAATATTAATTTTACAGTTTTGGTAAGGGTTTAATACATAGCCACGTCTCAATAGTAACAGGATGTTAAATGGGGCTTTTCCTGTTTGGGGTTTAGCTAAGGCCCAAACTGGAGGTGACAAGTGTACTCCCACCTCACACACGAGGTGGCAAACAACTTCAGCTAAACTTGTATAAGAGGGGGCTTTCGATACCCTGGGCTGGCCACCCAATTGCAGCTTATAAAGAGGCTTGGGAAGCGCATGAGAGGACAAGGGGTTCCAGGAGGACTCTTTCCTTTTTTTTTTGTTTTACAACCCTCAACTGAGGATATGTATTGATTGATTTGAGAGAAAGAGAGACAAACATTAATGGTGGGGGTGGGGTGGAGAGAGAGAGAGAGAGAGAGATCAATGTGAGACAGAAACATGGATCAGTTGCCTCCTGTACAAGCTCCAACCAGGGATCAAACCCAAACCTAGGCATGTGCCTTGACTGGGAATTAACCTGTGACATTTTGGTGCATAGGACAATGCTCTAACTGACTGGCCAGGGCAGGAGGAGTCTTTAGAGAGACACATCAGAGTACTTAGTTTGAGAGGTGTGTCCTTGTTACCTCAGGTCAGAGAGGTATCTCAAGTTAGAGAGGCTTCCAGGAAGCCACACAGAGAAACTCCTGGAACTATGGGAACATGGTGGATTATAGTCATGCCTGAGCATCTCAGGAGCGCAGGTGGCTGGCTGAAGTGACCATGGTGACAGAGGAGAGTGCTGCGCTTAGAAGGAACTGCGTGGCCTATCAACAGAGGCCCACGTGGGGGCTGTGTATGAGAGCTGTCTGGGTTTTTTTAGGGTTTTTCCCCAAAAAGCTATTAGAGGTCAAAGAGACCTCAGCAGAAAATGAGACATCTCTAGTAACAGAAATCTTAAAAGAGCCCAAGAAACTACACATAAAAGAGTCACTGTGAACACCTGCCAAATACAGAGAATTGAAAAGCCATGGACACTTCAGGGCAGGAGAAAGAGCTAGCCCCACAGAATAGCTCTGAGTAGCTGTGAGGAAAAAGAATAAAGTTGTTTTATGATTTTAAAATATTTTACTTTGTTTAAGAAAGGGACTCAGCCCTGGCTGGTGTAGCTCAGTGGATTGAGCGCGGGCCTGTGAGCCAAAAGATAGTGGTTCGATTCCCAGTCAGGGCACATCCCTGGGTTGCAGGCCAGTTCCCAGCAGGGGACCCACGAGAGGCAACTACACATTGATTCTCTCTCCCTCTCTCCTTCCCTTCCCCTCTAAAGATAAATAAATAAAATCTTTAAAAAGAAAGGGACTCAGCCTTATGTGAGGGGTGCATTTTTGTGTCAGAGGATGATTGCATGCGTATCGCACAACGAGAGCCCATAGAGTCACCTACAAAACACTGTGTTATATGCAGCACACACATGCACGGGCTCCTGACACTTGAATACCAAGGAACACTTTCTGTGCACGGTAAACTTTCTCTTTGTTAATCAACAAGCATCATTAAAGGTAGTCAGCAGAGAACTAGTGTTGCCTTTGGAGGGCAGTGTTTCAGCCAGGTGGTGATTTACAGCAAAAAAAAAAAAAAAAAAGGAAGAATTGGAATTTTCTTCACTGCCCTTTAACTATACCTCTGATTGAGAGGTGACACACCTCCTTGAGGTAGTTTATGCTTCTCTGTCCACCAACATTCCGTGTCTTTTTTAAGGACTCCAAATTTAGTCTGCAGCACATTAGAAAAAACTCAGGTCCCAGAGAGTTTCTCTTGGTGCTGAACCACATGTTTTTAAGATCAGAGAAAGGCGTTCTCCCTTGAGAAACCACAGAGACAGTTCAGTCCCGTCCTATATCCCGTTTCTCAGAACATTTCTATTTAGATATTACGCTCTCATCACATGTTCTCATTCTCTTTCTATGCCTCCCTTAAATAAATTCCCCTTTCCAATTTCCTTATTCTGGTAAGTGACCTACTATTTTTTTTTTAGCTAACAAGATCAAAACCATAGTCGGGTTTTACACTTCCCTCTGTTTTGCCCTCACGTCCAAGCACGGCTCTTTGTCTTCTCCAAACAGCTCCCATGGCTGCACCTTTCTGTGCAGTCTTACCCAGCATGGCCTGTTGCCCAAGTTTGTTAAGTCTTCTAAATTGTTTTCCTAGCTTCCAGGTTCTCCTCTCTTTCGGTTTATCCCACCTACCTCAGGAAAACTACTCTCTCTAAAACACAACTTCTGCCTAGCACTCTGTCATTTAAGAATATTCTGTGGCTCACCATTGCCTCCAGGATAAGCATAAAACTTCAGACAGAACTATAACACCATCTATGATGCTACTACTCTGAACCCTGTCAATCACATGCTTTACTCCTACTCTTTAAAATGCCTTTACATCCTCAAAGGCAATTTCATTCATTATCAGAAAGCACTTTCAATTCGGCTAGATGCTGGGGATGCAGCAACGGAAATGAAAGACACAGTCCTTGAGCACCTATCAGTTGAAGTCTAGAGGGGCATGCACACAAGTCAAACAAGTTTCATGATGGGAAATACAATGTACTGCAGGAAAAAGAACCTTCACAATAACCAGTCTTGGATTATCAAAGAAGGCTTCTTGGAGGAAGTGGTATTTATACTGAATCCTGAAGGCAAAGCAGGAATTATCTGGGTGAAGAGTGGACAAGCGGTACACCAAGAAAAAGGTGAAGAATGTGTGAAGGTCCAGAGGTGAGACCAAGCATGAGCTGCTTAAATAACTAAAAGAAATTGTCCACTTTTGGAAAGTAATATACTGGTGCCTAAGGTAGGAGAGGGTAAGTCCTAAGAGTTAAGGTAAGAAATTTGGATTTTATTCTAAGAAAAATGTGGTGCTATTGACAGTTTTTAAAGACTAAAAATACGATGAGCAGATCTGTCATACAAAGCACACTCTGGCTGAAGGGTGTTGAATGGGCCAAGAAGACGGGCAGAAGACCAGCTGAGAGGCTGCTTCTAGAACCCAGATGTGAGTTCCTGGTGGCTTAGACTTGAATAGTGGTGATGAGAATATAAATCAATGAAATCAAGAAATACTTGAGATTAAAATAATAGGAATTCTAATTAATCATAAATGTGATAAGTCAAATTTGGACCACTGCAAGAATGATGGTATCATTTGTTAAAATTATAAACACCAATGAAATGGATTTGAGACTGGATATGATGCTTTAATTTTTTACATGTTGATCTTGAGGTATCTCATAAAACTTCTAAGTAAAGATGCACTAGAGACAGATGAAGGAGTGGGCCTGAAACTCAGAAGAAAGATCTGGGCTCAGAACATAGTTTTAGGAATCATAAAGCCATAGATGGTGAATAACACTACAGGAACGGGTGAGGCCATGGGGGCAATGAGAGAAAAGGTAGTCTTTGAAGAGCCATAGCCCTGTAGAGCAGCAGCATTTTGGGGGGGGGCAGGTACAGGATACAGACATTGCAGGGGAGGTAGAAGATAAGTAAATTTAAGTGACATAAAAAAGGTCACAAAAAGGAGAGCCTCAAGAAGAAGCCAACATTGTTAAGTGCTACTCGAAGCTTAAGTAAGAAGAAGACCCAAGCTGCACAACAGATTCAGCAATAAGGCTGGGCGGGTTTCTCCTGTTGGTCCCCTGCTTGTTCCTCTTGCTTCATGCCCAGGAAGTCTGATCGTCCTGGAGGACCTCAGTGAAGCCTGTTGCACTCGAGCTCCTGTTTGCGTTAGACCAATGGTCAGCACTGGCAGGAAATGAGAAGGAGGAAAGAAGATCAAGAGAATGGATGGGGATATTTTCCCTGAATTTCTTCTCTGTGGATTTGCTGAAGGCTATGCATTCCTTGATTTGAGTCACAGTTCCTGTCAGGCAGCTCTTTCTGCTTACCCTTTGGGCTAGGCTGGGAAAGAGCTTTCCGCATTTATTAGCTCTGGAGTTCGTGCTATCTTTGAGGGTTCATTATACATGATCAATAGTCTCTTCATTTCATTCTTTTTCAATAATTCTTACTTAAATGTCCCATCTCATTCCTGCTGGAATCTTGATTGGCATAATGGGAATTGTGACTTTGGTGAGAGTATTTTCAGTGGTGTGGTGGCGGCAGAAGCCAGATCACA
This sequence comes from Carollia perspicillata, assembly GCA_004027735.1. NCBI lineage: Eukaryota > Metazoa > Chordata > Mammalia > Chiroptera > Phyllostomidae > Carollia > Carollia perspicillata. The sequence goes on from PVKM010049095.1 coordinate 5,873, forward strand.
GACAGATCAAAGAATGAATAAGAAATAGCAATTACAGTATTCTTTTTAAAAGGTTAGCTATTAAATGGCATAGATGGAAGGGGTGGGGGCCACAGTGGAACATCCAGAGAGGTTTTATATATCTTTTCTTTCTATGTTGGGAAGACTTGATTATTTCATTATTTGTGAGAATATGTTAGTATAGGAAGAGAGTTGGAGGATGCGGTAGAAAATGGAGCTAGCAACTGGAGCATGGTCCCCTAAAAAGGTGAAAGGAAATGGGACCCCCCCTAATACAATGGCTAGTCTTAGAAGAGAGCCTGTTCCTTAGGAGAGAAGGAGGAAAGTATGGTTGTCATGCAGGACAATGTACAATTGGAGTGGGAGATTAAGGCTAGTTTGCTTTGCTGTCTTGTCTTTTCCTTGTGAAGTTAAAGGAATGCCACCTGATGAAAAAGAGAGCGAAGGCTGGAGATTCAAGAAGAAAAGAGAAGTTCCAAATATTTTGAAAACACAATTCATAGTGTTAACGGGAGAGATCTGGTTCTTCTTGCCGATGCCATAAAGAATTACAGATCAGCAAATCTAGTAGCTTTCAGGCAGGGCTTATTGGTGAGAACAGGCCTTGTGGAGATGGGCAGGGGTAGGCCTGTGAAAGGCCTAGGTCAGGGCAAAGCAGGGTAAGGGAGGCAAAAGGAAGGGTGGCCAAAAGCTGGGGTGGCAAGCACACCCCCAGTCCTTTGTTTTTGAGGACTTACATAGTTAGCAGGATGGAGGGTTGTAGGAGACCGTTCTGCATGGCGTGGGCCCAGCTCCCACTTGGAGATGCACAGGACCCACGCCCATGGACAGGTTCTCCCATGGGGAATCAGGCCTGCAATTTGCCTAGGCCGCTTTGAGTCTTGTTTTTTACTAAAAACTCCCTCACCCAGATTTGTGGCAAACATTTACTGCAAAGTAACTTCCTAAAATCCATGCTAAACCTTCCAAGGATGAGTCTAACCAGTTCAATCATTTTGCCCTTTTCATTTGCAAATAACCCTCTTCTGTGATGTGATTACCGGCATCCTCTACTTTGTTTTCTGTAAAAGGTAACTACCTAAAGCAACCTGTGCATAGTAAATAAGGACCATCTTGTAATGTGCCGGAAAAACACAATAAAGGCCAGTCTGGCAAGGGCCACAGCTTTTGCTCCCCTTGAGAGAAAAGCCATGCTGTCCCTTTTCCTCCACTGGACTCAGTAATCCGTGTGAATGTCTCATTTCATCCATAATGATGCGGACACTGTGGGCTGGTATCTGCATCAGAGGGTGAGGGAGTTACATATTGATTGACAGGGAAAGGTGGTGCTAGCTTTGAGGGGTGGGGACTGGGACTACCCAAAGGTGTTAATGGGCTTCTTCCTTTGGACACTGTGAGTCCTTTCTCACATTTCAGGTCTTGGGATGAAAGCATAGTCTCAAAGGCTTTCTTTCCCAGACAGTAGAAACTGATTCATAGTATCTCAAGGGCTTCCCTCCTTCCTGACTTGGTTTACTATTTATCCTACCTAAGTGGCAAAAGGCATTTCCTGGTAACCAGGATGTTAGATGCTGGTCAGCAACAGCAGTGCAGTCTTAGAGTTCTTCCTATGCTGTCTCCTGCCTCAATAGAATTGGCAGAACTCTTTGAGAGTACAGTTGAGTCTAAAAATCATGCATCTAGCTGACCCCAGTCTGCAAGTTGGTATGAAATTTCCAACTGAGCACTGTTGGTATTCTTTCAGAAAAGGTGAAGCATTAGAATAAGCCAAGGTGAGATTTTTCCAAGTACTCAGATGAAGGACAATAGAAGAGGAGGGTTGAGGAATTAGGAAGCAATCATTTGAAAAAATAGAGGATGAACTTTCTTGGGGGTAGGTAAGGTAGTGATGGAAATACGAGAGAGGAGTCAAAAGACTAAATGTCCATGAGATGTTGAGGACAGTTGGGCTGGGGCTAATAGGGTGGGCTTGGTCATCAGAGAAGTTAACGTTTCAGTACAGATAGTTCTTCCGACAAGGTCCCAGATGAAGCCATGATGGCGAGGGGCTGAGGTGGAGACAATATGTAGGACGTCGAACAAAGCCTGATGGGCGGTCCACGGGATGTTGCCAGTCTTCAGAGGATGTTTTCTTTGCATAGTTGGAGCTTGGCTCTTTTTCAGTGCATATTACTTATAATCAATGCCTCATTAGTCATTCATCGAATTGCATGAGATCAAAAATATACATGGTGATATTTAAATGGGAGGAGGGCTACCCTTTACAATTCAATTTCAATTCTCTCAGTCATTAAAATACATAAAGACAGTAACATCAAGAAATATTTTTAAAAAGAGAAAACAGGTGGGTTTCTTAAACCAGGTTGCCCAGAAGAGTTCCTCATTTGGTTTTCTAATTATAAAGCACAGAAGGAAGGTTTAGTTTGAAGTTTTAATTTACCAGAGCTACGCAGGATTAGTTTCTTTCTTTCTTTCTTTTTTTTTTACATGCAATCCAGTATTTGACAGTTGTTAAATATTTGCTTTAACCATGAGTTTGTTTTGAGTACAAACACAATTGCACCCACTATCTCTGTGTGACTCTTTTAGGAACTGGCATAGACTCATGATATTTAACTGGAACAATGAATGATTTAAAAATAGAAATGCACAAGTTACTTTATTTCCTTGGAGGCACATAAGCTTTGACAGTAGAATAAAGTGGTTGCCCAAAAAGCTTTAAGATAATTTTTTCTAAAACCTTTTATTTTTATTAGCTTTAGTGACATCTCCTTGGAACATGATCAAAATCCAATAACATGTATCAGGCCTATAATAATGGCCCTTAACTTTTCCCCTTTGAAATTGGAACAAGTTATTATATAATAATAATAATATTGATCCACATCTTTAGAATTTATAAATATATACATATACATGGCATGGTATGTGTATGAGTGACTATCAATCTAGATCTAGATGTATACATTTATATACTTATTCCAATCTTGAGATAAGAAGGTAACGCTAATAACATTTGTTGAAAAGTTGTGAAGAACTGTATTAAACTGGAAGCATTCTCTTGACCAGTTCCCTTTATGATGGAGTAACTGAGGTGATAGAATAAGAATACACTGGGTTTCTGGCTGGAAATAAAAAAAAAGATACAATGTGCCTAGCAAACAGATGTTTCAGTTGAATGAATGGGCATGAACTGGACCTCATTACCTTCATGATATGAATCACCTGTGACGACCCGTCAGTCAGTGGGTCATTCATGAAACACTTATTGAAGGTCCACCGTGAGTTCATCCCTGAAGATAAAGTGAGTAAAACATAGGATTTGCTCAGTATAGACTGGATTTTAACCGATCTAGTTACACTTAATGTTTTGTCTATTACCTGTCAAAATGACATATCGTCATACTTGAAATATTTTTTATAAACCAATCTATGCTGTTCCCAATAATTTTTAAAAGCTTTGGTAGTTTTTAGTTATAAATTACACTGATTCTCCTATATTACTCCTATTGTATGTCTCAGCTGTCCTTTAATGACCCAGAGCATGTTTTAATATACATTTGATTATTAATATTTTCTTCTAAGTTTTATGGATTGCTATTTTTCTTTTGATCCTAGGAGAAAAGAATATTTACAATCATTTACAAATGTAACAACAGATATTGTGAACACTCTCATGTCTATGTCTACAAGCCGAATTTTAGAAAAATTAGGGGGAAAATGCTGATATTCCAACTATGGGGTTTTTCCTTTATTCATATGTTTTTCCCCTCAACAATAACGGGTTATAGACGCTATAGATGTGACCAAACATGTGTTGAGCATCAAAAACTATTTAAACATTATTATCACTTTGTTACCTTTCATAACCTATAATCAACTAGTCAATAATTGTTTGTGATTATTGATACAGCTGACCAGATTTAGGTAAATTAGAGGAACCAGAATATAATATTCATATACTAATTAAATAATTAAAGCACTAGCTTAAATCATAGTTTATTTGTTTAGGGAATGTTTGAAATACATAAGGACTTCTAATAGTGCTAATTAGTTTATAAAGTGTATGATTTTCTTTTTAAAGTTAGTCACATTGATTTTATTTAAATACCAGAGATTTGGTTCTTCATTTACATGTTCATTAAGAACATTTTACAAGATCTTCAGGAATTAAGTAGCATCCCCACCACTTCGATGCTAGCCACTGGGTACTCAGTAATAAATAAAATAGAGTCCAGACCCTAGGCCCCCATCGGGCTTTTAATCTGAGGCTGTATTATTCAGCCCCCGGCGCTTGTTAGAAGTACAGCTGCCTGGGCCTTAGTTTAGAAGTTCTGGGATATAGACTAGGAAACAGCATTTTAAAGAAATCATCACAGGTGATTTTGAGCATACTCTCAAGTTTCATTTTGATGAATAGCCTTTTGAATAGATGTTTTTGAAATGTTTATCAGCTCATTCTTCTTAAAAATGATCCAATGGCTACTTGCTGATTTAGAAAACTTCCAAACTCCTTAGCGTAGCCCCTGCCTTCCTCTCTAGCTTCTTTGGCCAACTTTTCCTAATTGGTGAAGCTATGACTTTATTGGCTTGATCTGCTCCTAGAAGCCAGCCACTTAATACTGTGCTCAGGACCTTTGTTCTAGTTATTTCCCGGGCTTGAAATCCCCTTCTCCTGTATTTTGTCATCACTCAGGCCTCAATTCAAACATTACCTCCTGGGTAGGCTTTTCCAGACTACCCCTAGGCTGGGATTCTCTATCAAAAGCTTTCCACAATTGCATGAGGCAAACCTAGGCCATTTGTTCTGCAAATTATTTGCTTTGTAGAACTCACACAGAGGCCATCCATCAGCTGCTCTAGAAGAAAAGCCCAGGAATATGTATTTTTAATAAGCCACCCGAGGGAGTCTTACTGTTAGGGGTGTCTGGAAAGCTGCACCATTAGGTGCGTTAACTGAGATTTTCGCAGAAGCTATTACAGCAAAGAACTTTGCTGGCTGAGAGCAGGAACTTCAGGTTGTTCCATGCTCTGTTCTCAGAACTTGAACATAGTCTGGTACCTTTGTAGACAGAAAAGGGGCCACCTATTAAACCTGACAAGCTCAGGGGAGGTCCGCATGGTGGGTCTTAAAACTCAGAGACTGA
>PVKM010049096.1:0-11020 GCA_004027735.1 Carollia perspicillata
CACGCAGTCATTCTGGGTTCTCACAGACCATAAACTCAATCTCTCACAGAATCTGCACTCGCCGTGGGTTCTAATACAGCACACCCTCAGCCTTCATTCTAATGGCTCCTGCACTCGGTCTGTGGCCTAGCAGAATCCTCGGTCAGTTCTGCCCTCACACAGCACACCCTCAGTCTGTTGTAACGGCATATGCGCACCGTCTCCTTTCTAATGGAATATGCACTTGTCCTTTTGTGTAAACAGAACTCATTGTGACTCTTAGTTCTAACATATACTTTGACTCACCAGCGGCTGTAGGGAAGAGAGAGTAATCAAAGGATATTTTAGAAAGAAGAATATCAACTGGTTACGTGATGAATTCAAGCCACAGTGTGACACCTTTTATGTTCAAGGATCAATTCAGAAAGCAGGAAAAGGCTATACTTTTAAAGGACATTAGGGGACTTTCCCTTATGTCCAAGTGAGGAGACTGGGGAATCTTCTCTAAAAAGCAAGCTGGACAAAATGGATGAAAAGGTGACCTTTCAGAGCTACGGGACTTAATCAAGGGCATCTAACAAATGAGAAATATTAGTGCCTGGAAACTATAGTTCAGGAAGAGCAGTGAGGCTCTGTAGCATCCTTCCCAAGGCTGATGCCACCTGCAGAGTGGCTGGGCAGAGGGGACACCAGCTGTGCTGCCTCAGGGAAGGAGCAGGTGCCAGGTCCACGTACTGTCTGTGAAAGTGACACTTTCCAGGGAGACCAGACAGTTCTTCTAGCCCGACTCAGGGTACTGCTGAGTGAAGCTGAAACGCACTGAGCACTCCTGACAGCTCCCGGCTAGCTCTGAAGTGGCATGTGCCGAGAGACACACAAAGCTCCCAGCCAAAAAAAACCAGGGCGGATTTCAAACGTCTGAACTTCAGCTGCCTCCTCCACCCATCCACACGCAGGACCTTCCACACAGAATAGGGCCCTCCTGCTCCCAGCCTCTGAACACAGCCTCTGGGCAGTCCCTGACTTAAAGCAGCAGTGCAGAGACAGGGTGACCTCTAGGGCACCAGGAGAAAACGAAAACGAGAATCAAAAAATCTAACTGCAGCAGCGGCAGTAACAGCAGTGCCCACACATCGTGGGAAGCCTTTCACAGATTTCGCCCCAGCAAGCCACCAGCAAACAGGAACAGCAACCACCACCCTCAAAGGGAAAACAACAGAAATCACGGTTCCTAAAATATCATATCTAAAAAGTCTAGTTTTAGCAAAAATTAAAGCACAGGCAAAAACACAAACAAAACACAGGAAAGTGCAACCAATGCTACGGGAAAGTACAGTGGGGAAAACGGTCCCTGGGTGTCTCAGGCATTGGCACCACTAGACAAAGGCTTCAAATAGCCTTTGGACATGTTTTTATAATATGCAGCATAAAGAACTAAAGGAAACCATGCTGTAAGAAATAAAGGAAAATATGCTAATGGATCAACAAATGAGAATTCTCAATAAGGATACATGAATTAAATAAAGAGAACCCAATGGAAATTCTGTATTTTAGTACAATAACTCAAATAATAAATATATTAGAGGGGCACAAGAGAAGACTGGAGATGAAAAGGGGAAAAATCAGTGCACTGAACTACCAATCAACAGAAACTATTCCACCGGAAGCACAAAGATAAAAGTCATGGAAACAAATCAGCAGAGACTCAGAAACCTGTGGGACAGTACCAAGTGCACATATAATGTGAACCCCAGGAAAACAGGAGAGAAGAACAGGGACAGAAAATACTGCTAATGAAATATGGCCGATAACCCCCAAATTTTAATAGATAATGTTAGTTTACACACCCAAGAAGGACGACGAGCCCCAAGTTGGATAAATAAAATGAGGTGTCAATGTTTTATTAAAACGGCGACACATTCACCATTTTACACAAAAGAAGGAAAGAACAGAGAACAGCAACAAAAGCACACAATACAAGTAAAATGGCAAGCATAAGTACCCTGTGTTACAAAGACAATGTCACACAGAGAGGGGGAAATATGAGCCTTAAAAAGGAGGGAAACGCTAACATTTTTGACATCAGTGAACTTGCCCTTCTATTAAGTGAAATATGCTGCACTGAGAGAGACAAAACTGCATAATCTCACACACACGTGGATCAACAACAGTCGAACTCAGAGGCGGAGCTCAGTGGTTGTTGCTAGGAACTGAGGGAGGGAAACAGGGAAAAGCTGGTCCAGTGTCATAAAATTTCAGTTATGCAAAATGCATAACTCTGCGGATCTAACGTACAGCATAGCAATTCTAGTTAATGATGCTGTACTGTACACTTGAAATTTGCTGAGAGAATTGATCTTAAGTGTTCTCACCACAAAAAAGTAAAGAACCAACTATGTGGAGCGATTGATACATTAATTAGCCTGATTGTGTCACCATTTCACAATAAATACATACACAAAACGTCACATTTTTACCTTAATGGCATAACAATTTTTAGTCATCAATTATAGCCTAAATAAAGCTGAAAGGAAAACCACTGTCTAAAAAATTAGGGCCCAACTCTGATCGGTGTGGCTCAGTTGGTTGGGCATCACCCCACAAACCGACAGGTTACGGATTCGATTCCCGGTCAGGGCCCTTGCCTGGGCTGTGGGTTCAGTCCCATCAGGACACGTGCAGGAAGCACCCAATGCATGTTTCTCTCGAACATCAACGTTTCTCTTCCTCTCTTTCTCCCTCCCTCCCCCTCTCCATGGAATCAATAAGAAAGAGAAGAATTAAACTAAGGCCAAGTTCCTACCTAGTGCCCATCATCTGGATCCAGGCTCACTTTCCAGCCTGTACTCAGTGCTCTTTTACAGGTAGGCTAACTTAGATAACTGCTTTTCCCAGAAATATTTCCTTGTCCCACCTTGTATCTGTCCAGTGTCTACTCATCTTTCAACTGCAAGCCCAAAGACTACCTCGTGCACAAAGTGTCTCCTGCCAGAAACTGCCATACTGTGTGCATCTGTGTGCACACTACTTCATAAGCTATTGAGACTGTTATCCTCCATTACAGCTTGTTATGTATCTCACTGAATGCTCTGATAGTGTTACCTGTGCTTCATATTCAGTCCATTAGAGGAAAACAATTTTTATGGCACGTCACATGTATCATTGCAAATAGACCACTGAAAAAATATTGGTAAATATGCCATGGAAATATATTTAAATTATTTTAAATATTAACTAATAAATGTTAAATAATTTAGATATGATTTCCGAAGGTGAACATGTTAAAATAATGCAGAGTATAATATTTTGATGATCTAAAATTCTAACTTATATGATCTGAAAAAATCTTCATAGGGTTGAACATTAAAAAAATTTTCTGCACATAATTCAATTGCATTATTTCAAGATCCTCGACTGCAGAAAATTAAGCACATTCATACACACCCACTCCATTCACCTGTAGGTCCACCATAACTTTACAGGAGTTGAGTTATTTGATGATAAAAGCACATACTTCTAAATCTTCTATTTGGCAAATACCGCAGTATAAGTCAATGTTTGATGACAGTTTAATCCCAGTACAAAGAGACTTAATAATGAAATCACCCATTAAAAGAACCCCCATCTATGTCACAGAAGTGAATCCCAGTCTCTGTCAGTTTCATCCACATGAAGCCCAGCTGCGTCCACGCCCACAGCTGCGTCCACGCCCACAGCTGCTAGGAGAATGAAGGCTCCAGGGAACTTCCTGCTGCCCCCCAAACTGCCTCCTGTTGGACTCACCTCCCCTGCTGCACAGAACACCTTCGTTCCCCCTGTGCGTGCCAGGACATGAAGACAAGGGGGCAGCAAGCAGTACACTGTGCCAGGGACCTCAGCAAAGCCTCCCCTCTGTCCCACGGAGCCTGGTCTTCGAGCACTGAACTGCTCCCACTTTTTCAGTTCCTGCCGTACCCGTAATGCTATCCATCTTAAACAGCTCACACTGAATTGAAACATGCTCATTGAACTGAACAATTTATTTGGCATAGTATACTTAATATGGTTTTCTAGTATTATTTTAGCCAGTTTGATGATAAGAATAAATTTTTTCTCAAAAGAAGTGTGACCTTTGGCGTTCCACTCTGAAAGAAGACAGAGTAAGAAGCTTCTAAATATTTTTCAGGGACAGTGCAAATCATGATATTCAGACTCCATGTTCTTAAACTGTATTTAGTTTTGGGAGTAACAGCTCTCGGGATCTGTATAAACACAGGAATAGGACAGACTCCAGGATTAAAGCACTGAGTGTTTCAGAAGCTCTGAAGCTGAAAAAATGCTAACAAATATGGAAAACGGGTGAAATTCAAAAGAGCTTAATAAATAAGATAAATGACTAAGTTCAAAAAGCAAATAAACCAATACACCAAAGGTCTGTCCAGAAAGTATGCAGCCATGTAATTTGAAAAACAGACATTTATTGAGTAAGATACAAGAAACAGTGTACATAGGACAATGATGCCTCAGTCCCCTTCAAAGTAGGAACCTTAGGACCTCACACAGCTCTCCCAATCATCATAAGCTGCCCCATTATATTTTCCTGAATCTCATCAGTAATCTAAAATATCTTACCTTTCAAAGGTGATTTTAATTTTGGAAAAAGCCAGAAGTCACAGGGTACCAAATCTGGACTGTAGGGAGGCTGAGTCACCTGGGTGATTTGATGTTTCTCCAAAAACCTCTGCACGACATGTGACACATGAGTGAGTGCATTGTTGTGATGAAGCTGCCAATCATCAGCTGCCCACAGCTGCAGCCGTTTTCATCATGTGCATCTCTCAGCCAACAGAGAACACTGAGGCAGTACTCCCTATGAACTGTTTGGCCCAGAGGGGCGTACTCCTGATGGACATCACCTTCCCAATCAAAGAACACAGTTAACACAGTCTTATCTTGCAGTGGCTTTGCCGTGCCTTTTTCAGGCATGGAGAACCAGGCGACTTCCACTGGGACAACTGAGCCTTTGTTTCTGGATCATAGCTGTAGACCCACCATTCATCTCCAGTTATGACCGTCTTGAGGAAATCTGGTTCATTGGTAGCGGTTTGAATCAAGTCCTTAGCAACTGCAGCACCGTGTTCCTTCTGCTCCGGTAGCAAAAGCCCAGAATAAATTTTGCCAAGACACATTTCATGCCAAGACCCTGCATCAAAATCTCAGACACAGTAGTTTTTAGAATCCCCAGATCAGCTTCTGTGAAATTCTCGCACTGTCAGTCTCTGATCTTTGTTGACTGCAGCCCATACATGTTCAACATTTTGATTGTTCTGCTTGTTGCAGGCCTTCCAGAACATGGATCACTTTCAACAGATTTTCAACCATCTTCGAAGCATTTGTGCCACACTTTTATTTATGCTGTACTCACTGTATCATCCCCAAAAGCCTTATGAATCATCCAAATAGTTTCTGTGGAGGAATGTTCCAGCTTAATATAAAATTTGATACAGATTCACTGCTCTACTCACTCAGTTATTTTGAAGGTGACAACCACACAGCACACATGCTCACTCAACGGCATTTACTGCCCCCACTGACTAGTACCGTGAAGTCTTTGTTGTTCACACATGCGCATTCCAGTCAACTCTCCTTGGTTGCCAGGTTACATTGATGCCACACAAACTGTTCTCATTATAATAACAATGGCTGGACTTTTTCTGGACAGACCTCAATAGAGGTCTAAAATAAACCTATTCATAATAGTAATTTCAGAATTATTATGGAAGTTCTACTTCAGTTCCATGTGACTTTCTCACCATCAGACTGTGAAAATCCAGACCAGCATTCCTTGCTGCCTCTCAGATTAAGAACACCTCTCAAGTCATTACTGAGTCAATTCCTTACTCCAAGCTAAGGTCAGTTAATCATGTTGTAGTTGGAAAGAAATGGGTTAGAATTCTGCCCCTGCTACTCAACTGCTGTGTGGTCTTGGGTAAATTTACCTAAAAGCTCTGATCTTCAACTTCCTCCTAATAATGGAGAAAATAAGTGAAAGAATGTGCACGTGATACCCAGGAGTCTCTGAGACACTTGTGCCTGTAAAAAGCAGTAACGTGGTCATTCTAAAGCTTTTAAGGCAGAAAATGAAATACTGGCTAGGCTCCACTAAAGTAGACAAAAACTATAGCATCTTATGTGAGGAACATATATAAAATAGAGAAAATAAATGGACTATGACTCATCAAGTTATTGCTGTTTTCTTAGAGACAAAAGTTACTACAGTGCTGGAGCATAAACATGCATTTCATAAGGGTTAAAATTATCTTTCAACTGATTAAATGGTATATTTGTATCATAATGAGTCATCATTTTAAGGCAGAATGGATAGAGAAGAAATGATGCTCTAGAACCTGGCCTAAATTTTAGTCTTGATTTTACCATTCAAGGGCTAACTTTTAAGTTACATAACTTCAATGCCCCAATTACCTCAAGGAGAGACACACAGAGGGATGAAATCATTTCTAACGTAGCTTCAGGTTCATTTTCTAAACAGCATCCATTGTAACCATCCTGCTTGGCCTGGCCACATGCTGCTAATGCAGTTTTTAATGCAACAAAAACAATTTAAATCATGGAAACAAAAACACGCTAAAAGAAGTCACAGCATTGAGGGAAGGCTATTTATCTCACTAAAGAAAAGACCAAATAATTATTTTAAGTGTTAATCATATAAACTGTAACTAAGAACAATGCTAAATAATTATTCTCCATTTTCATTAACTTAAAAAGAAACCTATTCAAATATCTTCAAATGTTTGTATGCACATAAAGAAACTTGGTATTATAAAAAAAATTAAACAATGGAATATTTCACAGACTCTTCATACACAAATATTTTAAAATAATGTTAGATCATTATCATTGTTAAGTTAATGACTATTCTAAGGATTAAAAAACATAAAATCATGTAATGTATGTGTAACAGGCACCTGAATTACAGTACCGTTAGCTCATGCACACAGTGTAATTAGAATTTTGTGATAGGATATAAGACTCCATTGAGCCAATTTTTAGCCTGGTAAACAGATGACCAAATCATTATTGAAGTGGCATTGATCCTATCAGCTGCTGTATGATTACTTAATAGTCAAGTCTTATTAATTTCTCTTCTCAGTCTAATTGTGAGTTATTAGTTTCCTCACCCACATACTTGCTATTCTGCATGTTAGTGCAGCATCAGTAAAACAATAGCTATGAAAAAATTTTTCATTTATTGCTCACATTTGCTCTAGACCTTGGCCCAGGTTTGCAGACTGGACCCCAGGCAACATTTTCTAGACCCTCATAGTTTTACTGGGAAAGTGTCATATATTCAAAGGAACATATGCAAAGAAATGCATACCTGACAGTAACCAGAGAGGAGGTAGGAGGGAATAATGGGGGGACAGGAGGGAGGGTTTTCAGAAACAACTATGAAGGACACATGGACAAAACCAAGGGTGGGGGGTGGAATCAGGGGAGGGAGGTACAGATGGCTGGGGTTGGGGGGGTGGTAAGGGGGAAATGCAGACAACTGTACCTGAACGACAATAAAAAATAAAATTTAAAAAAAGCGTATTTTAAATAAAATGAACGCCCATGAATCTACCAAGCAGGTAAAAAATTACAACATTATGAATAATTCTGAGGGTCCCTGTGTTCCTCCACCCAACAACATTCCTTGTTTTTCTTTATACACTTATCACAAGTTTATGTATATCTATACATTATTATTTATTATTATTATTTAAATTTCTGGGGTTTGCCCTTCATATAATTATAAACATAAAGTCGGTAATTTCTTTTTGGTGGTGCAATGTTATACTTTTGAGATTCATCTGTGTTGATCTGAAAGTCTGTATTTCATTCATTATTATCACTATAAAGCAGCAATTTTCAACTATTGTGCTGCAAGAATGTTTAAAACATGCAATACCTGACTATTTGGTCAGGGGCATTGACCTCTTTTCCCTTAGATAGTCAAATAAAAAAATGACAACAGCTAACACAATATCTGTCTGGTATGAATGCCCTGCCTTGAACCATAAATATGTAAGTCATATAATTAACAGAGTTGCATCTCACTGGTCATGTCACTTAGGAAGGTTGCATCTGACTCGTTAATTCTTAGTACCAGAAATTCTCATATACATGTATAGGCATCTGATTTTTTAAAAATCACTTTGAAGAAAAAAGGGTAGGTAATTATTGCTATTATTTTTTGTAAATTAATCAAAATTATACCTATTTTTGGTCAGATCAGCAAAAAATATATTTTTTGGTGTGCCACAGAATTTTGGCAATTAGTTGGTGTGTGCCATGAGATGAAAATGGCTGAAAATCACTGCTACAGAGTAATACACTGGATAACTGCAGTTCCATGCATTTAGTTCGTCTGCTACTATTTCAGTTTTTTCTGATCATTAATATGACAACAAATATTCTCATACACGTGTCCTTGTAGCACAAACTCACTAGGATATGTACTTTGGAGTGAAAACCTTAAGTTACTGTGTACGCGGAGCCTCAAGTTTACTAAGTAATTACCACTTCCCAGTGTACATTCCTACCACTCCACATTCTCACCGACAACATTGCCGAACTATGGAATACTTCCCTGTGCTTTTAACTTCTATAGTTTCCCAAGTAATAATGAGGATGACTTTTTTGTTGTTATAATGGTCCATTTGTATTTCCTTTTCTGTGAAATGTCTATTCGCGTGCACCTCTCATTTTTTGTTTGTTTGTCATTCTCATATTGATAGACAGGTATACTCTATATTGGATACTCTTAGGTCTTAAATTTTATAATATGGCATGCAACAAGCCAAATAATAAAATTGGGTTTGCCTTTGACGGTCTACACTTTTTGCTTTCTTGGTAAAACACATTTTCATAAAGTGTGTGGCTCTGTAATGGTTCTATCTATCTATAAGAAAATATACATATAAATAAATACCAAGAGAAGATGTCCACCACTTGTATTGTGAACACTTGACCAAATTTCCCATACCTGGAAGTGAAAGACGGCACAGGGAAGTAAGCCGAGTGAGCTTGGGTGCACAGACACATCTACTCACAGGCAGCCTTTGAGCCAGGAGCCCAAGTGACCAAGCACAGGCCTGTCTGGGCCCTGAGCACACGGAGGAGTCAGAGTGGGGGGTTCTCCTTCCTTAACAGCAGCTCACAACTGTGTAGCTCTCCCTGTGTTTTCAGGGGACTTCACATGCTTTTTATGATGCTCAAAACAATTCTAATGGGTGGGCAAAGGAAATTAAATTATTGGCACTTCAGAACTAAGGAAGGAGATGAAGGGACTTGCCCAAAACAGGACAAGTGTGGCGGCAAGTCCAGGGTTCTGCCCTTGGTCTGGGATGCTTCTCAACATCCCTTCCAAGTAAGGAATAAAGGCTGCCGAGGTTTTTTAAAGTCTGACTCATCTGTGTTGTCAGCCTGTACTTACTGCTTATGAAAGGATTATGCTGTACTCAGAAAGAATTCCAGTGTGAAGCGAGGTCCCTGACAGGCGCTAAGACAGGATCAGAATCAGGGCTCATCCCCTACTAAGTCAAGACTTTCTCTACATACATCTCTCTCACCCTCCGCAGGAGATTTACACCAAGCACAGCTGTGGTGGTAGGAATTGGTGAGTTATCTGGTAACTAGCAATACAAGACTGGACAAAAGATACGTGGATTTGGCCATGAGTCCATATTTTCCAGCAACATGGTAAATGGGTATAGTAGAGCACATTCCGAATGCACCATACTCGGGCCCTCCCCTCCTGAAAACTGGAGGAAAGCTCTCCATCCGACTGGATAGCAAAGATTATTATAATGTGATTGGCAGGAAAAGGTAAGGAACAGGTACATATGCATATTTAACATCATAAATGCTTAAAATTTTCAGCTTTTCTTTTAAAATGAAATTTAATTGAAAACCACATAATCATTTTCGTAAGATTACATATAATTTTAATGATTAATGAATTAAACTCTATAACTTTAATATAGTGATATTCATATTAGTTAGGGATACAAAGGAGATTCACACTGTACCTTTGATTTTTGTACCAGTAAATATATCACCTATTCAAAAAATACAAGTCCAAACTCCTATGCCTTAGATGATAATTAATTCTATAAAGATTAAGAACATAAGATTTTATGGTGGTATTAGAAGAAAACATCGTCATATATTCTTATAATTACGGGTATGAAAGATCTTTCTGAAGACCTCTCTAAAGGTGGAAATATGAAGAACAAAACTGACAGATTTTATTAAATACATTTTTAAAACTTTAATACAACAAAAAACACTATAAAGTAATATGTTAACAAGAAAACTGGAAATTTTTATATACATATCATAATGTGTATATATAATGGTCACCCTAATCAGTAATCAAGGAAATATGGTTTTCCACAAACTAAGACCTTTGGCCTTTCAAATTATCAGGCTTCTTCTTATTTAAAGTTGAAATGCAGAGGGTGATAGGAAATGGGAAACGGATGCTCATAAACACAGTTCATAAGACTGTCAGCTGGCTGGAGGGCAATATGGCAGGAAATACCAAAGCCCTAAAAAGTATATGCTTTTATCTAACGATTCGTTCTAAGGAAATAACTGAACACTGCCCAGAGATATCTGTCCATGGGTGTTCACTGTAGTGTTGTTTATAATAGCAAAAAACAAATGAACAAAAAAACCTGAAAACAAACACAAATGATAGAGCTGGGATTTTAACTAAAGGCCTTCTGCCTTCAGTGCCTGGGACCAGCTAAATTTAAACTCCACTCTGTTAGCTGAACAGCCTTCCTGTTATTCCTGCCACAAGCAACACAGGATGCAGGTGCATTCTGAAGGAGACACCTGGCTGACCGATCGTGGTCAGGGGAGCAACCTGCAGGGCCCAGGGACACTTTTGAGTAATACCATTAATGCCCCGTTGTGAAGACAGTGAGACTTGTGTTCTTGGCCCCGCCGGCATCGCCACTGAATGAAGGCACCTGGGGCAGAATTCCTG
>PVKM010049097.1:0-11021 GCA_004027735.1 Carollia perspicillata
TCTGCCTCCATAATTTATGGGCAGCGGGCGGCAGAACCCCACATGGCTGTTCAGTAGCAGATTGAGAACAACCGAGAAGAGGTAACGGGGAACACAAATGCCTGCCAGGTGGCAAAGATTTGGGAAAAAGGCAATAGCAAAAGGGTGAAACAGTAAAGATAGGAGTCGCAGACAGCAGACTAATAAAATAATATTTTAAAACAGTAATCCTTAAATATGTATTCAACTTAATCTTATTCTATTCAGAACTTTTTGAACTTCCCAATAACATTTCTCCACTAACTGAGAGTAGTTCCTTATCACTAAATTATGATAAGGAATTTTAGTTAGGTAGAGTTGTTAAGCAATGGGATGACTGGCACAAATAAGGTGCATAACCTTTTTTTGAAATTTTAAATCAATTTTTGTCTTCTGAGATGATTATAGGCAATATATTTAAAAGGCAAAAATACGTTACTTTTAAATTTATCTTGGGATCTCATTCTATTAGTCCATAAATACAATTTTCATAAAAGTATATATTTACCACTCCTACATAATTTGACAAGTACATATTTTCCTTTCAGCGTGAACCCCCAAAGCATTAGATGGTTGCTGAGGTATCCAGTATTTAAGAAACAATATGCTAGGAAATAGATTTTTAAATAGTTTTAGTGTCTTAACAGCTTGAATTAGAAGATTTAATTCTTAGCCTGTTTCTTCCAAGCTGTGTGTCTTGAAAAAGTCCTTCAACTTTTCTGAGGCACATTTTTATTTTTATGCACATAGATCTCTCTCAGAACGTGATGAGTTGACATGCACGATAAACTCTTGGTAAAGTTTAGTTTGTCTGCTATGTAAACAAAATATAATGCTTTGAAAAATATGGAACTTTGTATGCTTTAAGACATGTGTTTTTTAAAGTTTATTTAACATAAGAATATTTAAAGTGTATATTGCCAAACTGTACAATATTCCTTGAGGAATCTGTAATTTTTTGTCATTATATTAACATTTTTACTCTTTTTGGTATATGGCTAAATTAATTTCTTCTGAGTTACTTTAAAAACTATTTTTACATACGAAGCATATTGAACTGAAGTTGTCATTTATTACAACTAGCCAAAAATGACTCCAGGAAACATGATTTTGGCTTGTGCTAATACAGGGAGCAATTGTAAAGGGAAATCCTTGACCTTCTATGTTCATTTAGCAATTTGTAGCCAAAAACAGAGATGCCCAAAGAGCTGATTTGCAGCATCTCTGCCCTTCCAATACGTCAAAAGGCCAGGATGATATTGCCTCGGGGAAGTGATGACATTTTGAAAGCTGCCTCGATGCTCGGGTACCTGGAACCACAGGCAGATCATCACACCCCGAAATGCCAGACAAGAATGAAGGTCTTAAGATGCCAACATAGCTGAAAAATAAGTTGATTTGATGAATTTGACCACAATTTGTGGTCAGAGTACAATGAAATACAAGGAGACCTGAGAGATTCACTGAAATCCTATTAAGCCTTTTCCACCCTTTAGTTCCCAGGTAACAAACAGGTATGGAATGAAGTCCAGAACTTGGGGTGCCCGGAAATACAGGATATATCCATAAACTTGACTGCGAGATGGGAGACGTGGAGCAGGGCCAGTGAGAGTTACTTCACTTACCAAAAACAGCAGGTTAGCTTCATAGCAATGCTGAATAGTTTGCCTGGGCCAGGGAGATGGGCATGACTTGGACCCATACTGTAGCTGGTAGGTGGTTCCCCCAGTTACAGTGCCTGCACAGGAGTTTGGAAATGGTTTGCTCCACACATGGGGCCATGCCTGCTTGGAGTAACAATGACAGCCAAGAAAATAGGCGAGTGCTAGCAGGTGCAGCCAATGGTGGGAGGAGTCGGAAATGGGGTTCCAGAAAAGGATCCAGTAAAAGGTGGATTTAAACTAAAAGGCAAGCAGCCCAGCACAGCAGGAACAGGAGAGACCAGGTGGGACCTTTCGGGACCTTGCGAAACAATGCAGCTCAAAGGGCGTGGAAAGACCCTTGCCCTCCAGTCAAGAGGAGGTGCCCCGTGGTTCTGGATTAAGAACTGGAGATAGCATAGAAACTGCTGATGGTGCTGGGACCTGAGGGAGGCCTGACCAGCTAAACAGGGATTACTGGGAGGAAGTGGGAGAAGTGAGCTGCAGACATCTGGGTTTTTTTTTTTTTTTTGCTTTGTTGTTGTTGTCGTCTTTGTTTTTCCTGAAAGACAGTGGCATGCTCTGAGATTGGCCTGACCGAGCAAGGGATGGGGGAGGGGCAGGACTGTGTGTGTTTGTGGGCGTTCAAAGGGAGTGAAATTTAATGGCAAAATTCCGCCAGTACTCTAAACCTTTTAATTAACTTTTAATTAAATAATTCTGCTCCTTTTTACCAATCTTTGGCATTAAGAGCCACAGTTTTTATTGGTGGCGAGCAATAGAACCCAGAGCAGTAGACCTACAGGGGTTCTGTTACACCCAGAGAATCTAGTTATCTGAAAAATGTGGTTCATTTTTCATTCACCCTCTCAATGGTGTTTTGACTTCTAGGAGGAAACTATCCCTGCCCATTAATTTTGCTAATGGCATTATTTGATGAAAATTTCTATTTAAGTGATATGCTGGGGAGAAAGTAATTCTCCTCAAATTACCTAACATTTCTATGAAATTTTACAGGAAAGGATTTTTTTTTTAACATGGTAAGAAAATTCAAAATAAAGAGACTTGGGAAATAGGACTTGCTTCACTCCACAAGGCCAGCAGAGGAGCTGGTACATTTCCTGAGCATGTACTTTATTAAGTATTCACATATGATTCACACCTGTTCATCTGTTGAGCACGATATATCCTTAACGCTTCATTGGTTTAGCTAATTTTCCATTCGTTTTAATTCTATAAGAAAAATACCTTTCCAAAACGGCATCTTTTGAGTCATGAGCTCTGTCGCTCACTATGTTAAATCACTCTGTGGCTGTTTCATATAATGACGACCTTCCGACAAAAGTGTTAATAATTTGACCCCATTTATTTATTTCAATAAGTATCTATTGCAAAGATGTAGGGCTAGATGCTGGGTATATCTTCTTGGTTCTCCCTCCAATTCTCATTGTTTATTAAATATTCACTCAATGCATTGACATTCCTTTGACTATTAATTGGGAAGTCTCAAAAAGACCACGAATTTCTATTTAAAATACTACTATTTATTTACTTACCCTAAATTGGAATAACACAGGATGAAGAGTAGGAAGCCTGTTTTGCATGATCTTAGACAAGTCCCTTTACCTCCATGGTCCTGGGTGTCCTCCTGAGTAAAGTCAGCAATCAGACTAGAAAATCACTGAGGTACTTCTGGTTCTAGGACTTCATACAACAGTGAATGGTCATGATTTAATCTGAAATCTGTTTCTCAAATGGCAGTTATGCACCTCACAATTCCCACATGATATTTTGATTTTATCTTTTGCTGACCGAGAGGAGGCACAGATCACCTGGGGTGAATGCCGTAGCCCCAGACTCAGAAATTACTTCTATCATAAACTGTGAGAAACAACTACTTCCTCCATGTCCAATGTCAACTCAATTTCTCACCCAAAGGTTAACTATTCTGTGGTCCAACTGTTAGCTGTATATAGTCTGGCCGAACCTCCAATGGCTGGCTCTGGCTATCAGCTGAAAGCCAGTTAAAAAATATTTGGATGCTAAATGTTGACTTTGGGGCTTTCTGGTCTAGAGGGAGGTATCAAATATTATATGGATCAGGCCCTAAAGCCTTTCCAGCCTAGTCAGGTTTCCATTGTAATTGTGATGCTATAAACTGGATAGTAGCTGCTTCAGTGCTGTGTGCTTCAGTCCAGAGGTCTAGAATGATCTGAATGGTCCTGGGAGAGAAAGTTTTTGAGGTCTTCCCAAACCTCGAGCTCAGAGCTACCCCACCCCCCTCCCAGGCTGCACACAGCTGCTTGCAGTCGTCCTAACCTGTGTTGAACCTTTCTTGATATATACTTAAATCTGCTGCACTTGGATTTGCGAGGTCAGGGGGAAATAGAGAAAGGGACAGAAAAGGGAAAAGGAGGGAAACAGGGGTCTTCATGGCTTGTGTCCTCAAGGGGTTATTACCTGCGTAAGTCTGAGAGTTTGTTCAGCACATGGTACAGACTCACGGTGTTTCTCCGGATGAGAGAAATGACCCTCAATATGTTTAACAGTAAAGCCTGGAGCATTACTGAAATCAGGTCTGTAACTTGGTCAGGTCCCTGGAGAGCAGCTCATCAGTCTCCTCCTGCCTTTCACTACTCCCTCCCAGGCCCTGCCTTCCAGGGCCCTTTCTCTTCCCTCTGCTTCCTCCCACCAAAAAGTCTCCATCTCTCATCTTCCTTCTGACGCAGGGTGTGCCTACGCATCTCTCTCTCTCTCTCTGAATCTGTATGTGCTTCTCTGTCTGTGTGCCTCTCTCTGTGACTCTCTTAGGTGTGTGTCTAAGTGTGTCTCCTTTTGTCTGTCTTTCTCTGTCTCTCTTTTTGTTTCAATCTCTCTTGGTCTATGACTGTGTGTGTCTCTCCTGTGATTCTGCTTCTCCCCATGTGACTCCTCCCCAAACTACTCCTGATTGAGTAGAAAATGAAACGAATTTAATGTTTCTAAAACCATATCAACCACTGATATTTCCAATTCTGCTGTTCAAAGTTACAGTGTCAATGCAAATGTGTATTGAAAGCGACAGAAGGAGATCTGAATTTGGGTTGTAGACACACAAGGCAATATACAAATGATGTGTTATAAAATCGTATGCTTGAAACCTATATAATTTTATTAACCAATGTCACCCCAATGCATTTAATTAAAAATTTTTTCATGTATATTAAAAAGGAAAACAGAATTGTTTTCTTGGTGTCTCCTATAAAAAGATATGGTCTGAAAATTCTCTTTTCAGGCTTGGGAATAAATGGTTGGGAGGGCTCAGGTGACAGCCACAAGGCATCCCAAATTAAACCTCTGCACCTGGGCCCCCAGGGGGTGGCACAGCCCTGGGAGCGATGGTGTGCAGCGGCCGCAGGCCCTCCCCTCCCTGTGCCCTCACTGTGTCTGGGCTGGCGCTCAGCTCTGCTCTGGAGCCCTTCCTTCCAGTGGGCATTTTTACTAAGGCAGCACAACAGATTCATGGGAACAGCATAAACTTTGGAATTAAAAGACCCCCATTCACCATCCTTGATCTGCCTCTCACTCTGTGACACTGAAATTACAACTTAATTTGTCCTCTTTCCTTTTCTTTATATGTAAAGAGAGCATGAATATGCCTCATGAGTTTTTTTTAAGGTTCTTGGGACAGTGAAATGGTAATGCGTAGTATAAGGGTTACTGGGTTTTGTTTGGTTTAGTTTGATATTTTGTTTATTAATTCTGAGGTGCAGTGCTTCTCAACTGAGGCAATTTTGTCTCCCAAGGGATATTTAGCAATGTCTGGAGACAATTGTGGTTGTCACACTAGAGAGGCATTACTGGAACTGACCAGATGGGAGCCAAATATGCCACCAAACATCCTACAATGAGCAGGGCACTCACCACATCAAAGAATTATCCGCTCCAAAATAGTGCCACTGGTGCAGAGTTTGAGAAGCCCTGTTTAGAATGATGTACTTTTTAGAGTGGTTTTATTTATGTAATTAATGTATCATCATTTTATTTTCATTATTTTATTACTTTTAACATGCTTTTTCTATCAATGTACATTACATATTTTATCTCCTTGGCAATCAGGACCTAAGGCAAGGGAAGTTGGCCATTTTCCAGCTTTAGGCCATGAAGCTCCTAATATCTTTTACATTGATGAACCCCTAGCAAATAAATGCAGCATGTTATATTTTTAGTTGATTTTAGAGAGAGAGGAAGGGAGAGAGAGAAAAACTGATTTGTTGTTCCACTTATTCATGCATTCATCAGTTGGCTCTTATACATGCCCAGACCAGGGATCAAACCCATAACCTTGGTATATCAGGATGATGCTCTAACCAACTGAGCTATACTATGCTATATTAAGTTATAAAAGGATTCACAACCCCCAAATCCTCCTCATGATATGACAATTACAGGTCCAGTGACAACATAGCTCAGTTTATGTATTTGACCATTTGAAAATTGATTAAATTTGGTAAGGCACTGTAATAAGCACTAAGGAGACAGAATTAAAATAAATTCAGACATGATCTCTGCCACCAGGAATTTACAAATAGGAAAAAACGGGAGATAAACAAACAAAAAAATTACTCAAACAAATGCATACCGACAAATTGTAAACAATGCAATAAATGAAAAAATAGTTTCTAAGACTGAAAATAACTGAGGAAACCTTATTTAAAAGCTGGGGAGGGGTGAGAAAGGTCAAGAAATGTTTCTCTGACTGAGGGCTAAGCTGTGACCAGAGGAAAAGTAGAATGTAGCCAAAAAGGGAACTTTTGCAGAAGAAAAAATAGCATATGGCAAGGTTCTAAGGTCGGGAAACCTTGAGCCATTCCAAAAGCAAAGATTTTGGAATATGTTTGTCTCCTTGTCTTGAATCATCTATATTCTTCATGAAAACTACTAAGTATACCTGGCTACAGTCTCATTCTTTACAGACAGTCTCACAAATTGATAGGTTCTGTTCATTACTCTTTCTCTCTTTTTTTGTGGGCTATATATAATCAAGGCAAATACATTCATGAATGTGATATGATCATGAATGATAAACCCCAAATAAAGGAAATTAGAGTCAATAAAGTTATGTAGCTAAAAAAGATACTCAACTCCCTAATTTTATAATATATACATAAATGACTTCCACGAATATCCCTCCTCAAGTTATCTGTAAAGTTAAGACTAGAACCAAAGTCTCCTGACTCCTGGTCATTATCTTGTCTTCATTTTGGATGCAGCCTTGTTTTTATTCAGAGACTAATAAATAAGTCGACAAAGCAGGAGATCTCCTTCAAACAAAAGGTCAAAATAATGTCCATATTCATAAAAATTGAATTTTACTGTTTACTAGAGAATATAATATAGAGAAGAGAATCTATTTGCTAGAATTTCTTCTGTGCTACATGTGTTTCATTTGGACCCAGATCTACCCTGCACCCTCTTAAACTTGCTTAGGCTCTTGCTTGTCACGAGTGCGGGTGTGGGGGAGCTAGCAGCAGAGATCTCATCTGTATGCACTGTATCAACAGATTTTCCTCTGGCTTTTGGTTGGGTTTGGCCATTTGGGTAGCACTGCCAAGAGGGATGGAAGGAAGAGATCAAAATATTTATTAGCTCAGACTGCCTCCATGCAGGGTATCCATTGGATGGATGGCTTGACCAAAGTCCCTCCCTCCTGCCCTCCCTTCCTCATTATAGTTTTTTTTTTTAATTTCCTTAAACTACCCCAGCTGAAATGTCCATCTGTTACCCACGTGTCCTCAGTCTCCTATCCCCAATAGTAAACAGGACAGAGATGCCATTATTAAACAACTTTCACATTAGCTTCTCACACATACACAAAAGTCACGAAGTACAAAATACCTCTTTATTTCAGATTTGAGTTGTATCTTTTAATGCCTAGAGATCCCACAATGAGTTGAAGCTTCAGCATGGCCCCTTTTACTCATTACCTATGCATTTTCTCAATGGGCCTGGGCCTTTGACTAATGTTTCTGAGGCCTCTCCAGTGACTATTTCTCTTGGAACCAATTGAGAACACACCTCTCCCCTTTGGATCCTGCTGTATAGGTTGAATTGTGTCTCCTCCAAAGATGTTGAAGTTCTAACCCCTGGTACTTGTAATGTGACCTTATTTGAAAATAGTCTCTACAGATATAATCAGGTTGAGGTGAGGTCATATTCAATTAGAGTAGAGCCTAATTTAATAAGGGTAGTGTTCTTAGAAAAAAAGAAGAGGAGGAGAAAGAGAGAGAGAAAATACCATGAAAAATAGAGACAGAGAATGGAGTGATACATCTGCAAGCCAAGGAGCAGCAAAGGTTGCCAGCAACACCAGAAGCTAAGAAATTGCATAAAATAGCTTCTCCCTTAGATGCTTCAGAGTGAGCATGACCCAACTCCCACCACTTCAGAACTCTCCAGCTCCCTTCTGCATGAACTTAGTGCACATAGAGTCCATCTGTGGGCATTTACACAGAAATGACCACGGGAACCTTTTGTATGTTTCCATTTCTAGACGAAAATGTGTAGAATTGAGGATGTTAGAAAAAAAATCCTTAAAGGCAATAAATGCACTCATTTTGTTAGAGTTGCCTCCAACATGGGGATTCTCATCCAGGGGTGACTTTGACCCCTCCCCCAGGAAGTACATGGAGACATTTCATTTGTCACAGTTGTAGAAGGTTGTTACTGGTATCTAGAACGTAGGAACCAGGGGTGCTGTTAAACCTCTACATGACACAAGACAGTACCCCCACAACAAAGGGTTATCTGGTCCGAAATGTCAACAGTGCCAAGGATGAGAAATTCTGCTCTAGTGTATGCCCTAAAAATGCTTACTTCCATCTTGTCCATTGAAAGGGACAAATGTGTTTGAGAAGCAAGAAGAAATTATGTGAAATAATTCACTAAGTACCATGAAAATATTTGTTCCACTGTGTTCTATTTCAGAGTGACAAAGTTCTTCATGAATTACCCTGTTTTTCAGGAAAAATAAATTTATGTCCCCTTTCAGCCAGCAGTGCATTGTCCCTTTAACGCAAAATTCCATTTTTATATGAATACCCTAATCTAGAACTAAACATGCAGACTTTTAGCACAGACATTTTCTCTCTGGGTGCCCTGCTGTCTTTAAGATGATCAGTTTGCCCCTTGTGGCTCAGACATGTTTCAGTTCTTGCATTCTGTATCCTCTTTTTCCCGTCTCTGCTCTCTGCACCCCTCCTCATTACTGGTTTTACTAAATTTTAAGAACTTCTGGACTTTTAAAAAGATTAATCTGCCAAAATTCTACAACATTTAAAGGAAAACATAACTAACGTAAAACATGTAGGTGTTTTTTTTTCTCCAGCCTCTACATAAGCTCAAAATGAGTCCACTTCGGCTAAGCTTGAATCATTTGGATTAATATGTCCTCTTTCCAATCAGAATTTTAAACATCCTGCCTTGCTGTCATTTTCATCTTTCAAGTAAAAAGCATTGTTATCCAGAATGTTATTTTGTCAGAGATTTCTTGTTATATTTGAATTCCACTTCTTGTAATCATTTTTGTTTGGACTTCCTAAAAGAAAGCTAATAGTGGGCATTGTAGATTACCATATGAGTTCTACCTTAGATGGAAGAAGACTCAGTTTACAAATGCGATTGCCGAGGTGAGAAAAACTAAAAAAAGGTGGGGGAATGGGGGGTTACCTATGTACTGTTGTGTCACTGGTTTACTGTATAACTTTGGGAAATCTGATGCTTTCAGTGGAATGAGTTATCTCCTCGTGTTCAAAATAGAAATGATACAAGTGTCAAAACCCCACCATTTACAGTAACCGAACTGGGTGTGTATCTTCTGTGCAGGTTGGAATGGCTCCTCTTCATCTCAGATTTTAATGCCGAAGCGTGAAGAGTTGTTTGGGGGTAAAATGTCTCTCCCCACATTGGGTCAAGCCACAAACAGACGTAGCAGTCCTAATGGAAGACAGCTAGAATGTATGAAAAAGAAAACCTCCTACCTCTTTTTACCATAAAGCTTGAAATAATGTTTTTAAAGCTGACTGACTAACTTCACACGTCTCAACTCATTAGGAACACAGCATTCATTCCCTTTTTGTCACATCGTCACATTGTCAGAGGCCCAAAAGAATTTTCTAGCCAACAACAATAGGGAATCTGTTTCTTTTTGGAGAAAAAATTAAATGATTTGGGTGAGGACTTGAGTGAAACATTTTTTGAGTAACTATGACAGATTTGGAAGCCAAAATGCAACACTATATACTATCGACACTATTTTAATAACCATTGGAGTGGTTGCACTGCTGTAAGGCAGGCACCAGAACTTCAAATATGCAGGAGTCAGCTCAGTGCTTAAACAATACGTAAGGCTAAAAATATGGCTTGTACGTATTAGAACAAAAAGGAGCCTAGCAAATTTTGTTTAATACGTAAATTTAAATGACAGGTTGCTGATCCAGAAAATATGCAGTGATGCTTATATTTCATCAAATCAAAGACATTGTCAATTGTAAGACAAGCTGCGAAAATGGAAAAAACTTTCAATTCATTGTAAGACCATAGTTGAAGTACATGTAAAGGAGAAAACTTGGTGCCAAGTGAATTAGACATAATGTTCTTTAAGTACATTGAGCATAAGAGGCATCTCAGTTGCAGTTATGCTGAAATGTGGAAAATGGGCATCTTAGAATGGAGGAAATTCAGTAGGTCACTCCATTCATGTGTCCCTCCTGCAAGTTCTTCTGTGGCCTATGACAGACGCTGGCCAATGTCAAAAGGCTCAATCATTTTGTCTTTTGGTTGTTTAGTGCTTTCTTTGTGGTCAATGCTGTTCTCCCAACTTTAACTTAGAAAAATCCTCACATTCCTTGTCCTCTCCCGCACTTCCATCTATCTGCCTGCCTCTTCTTAACTCTAATCCTCCAGTCATTTTCCTAGTAGATTCTTGGCCAGATGGTCAGGCTGTTCATTGGCCACGACCCTTGGGACACTTCCCATTTCACACAGTGTGAATGACCCCATTTTACACACACAGTTCCACACATCAGGGAGCTTTACTCTCCTCACTCTTTCAAGACCTCCACGTGAAAGTGGCTGTAACGCAGTCACTATTCATTTCAGCTGGAGTCGCTGTATTGAGCTTGACGTATCCATCAACAAAGCTCAGGTTTTTCCCTTCTCCTCCTTAGTCACACAGGACTTTCTAAATGGAGGTGATCTGAGGGAGGGGCATTGGGGCAACTGTAATGGGTGACATGGGGATCTGGCTACCAGCTCACACAGTGTGCTTGTGACCTCTGGTCCTACTTTGTTGTGATCCCCAATGTGCCATTTCCACCTTATGGT
>PVKM010049098.1:0-11024 GCA_004027735.1 Carollia perspicillata
TAGACCTGAATTACAAAGCCGGTCAGACACAGCGCTGCCCTGCAAGGGCTCCCGGCCTGGTCCTGCCAGCGAGTCTCCAGGCGACCTTCAGAGGAGAGACAGGCTGCACGTGCAGTGGCACCCAAAGGCATTCTGTTTATTTGTTCAAGGTCTTTGAACTTGGCTTCCACTTGTGCACAATTTCCTGCCAAAACCAGATTAGAAACACTCCCGGCAGCTGCTGGCTCAGAATGCGAACTGTCCCCAGTCTCCCAGCAGCTGCTGGGCTCAAGAACAAAGTGCCCGCGTGTCGCACACGGGCGGAGACACACAAATGAGCTGTGTTACAGACGGGAAAATGAACCTCTCAAAAACAGACTGTTCCAAGGAAGATTACAAACAGGCAGTTCCCACAAAAATGACTTTCCTGGGTGATTAAGAGGATGTTCAAGTCTGACTAATAGTCACTTACTGTAAGCAATACGTGATGGCATTAAATTCTAGAGCAAAAAGAAAATGTAGACATTGTCTTGGATCTGCAACAGCAAATTTTCCCGACAACCTAAACTAGTAATTACTTTTCCTCAAACTCATGTAAATTTTGGTTGAGTCTAAATAGAAGAGGCGCTCTAGGCCGTATATTCTCGTTCTGTGCCCAACCCAGGTGGAAGGCACTTTTCGCAGGTAGCTATGTAAATATACATTAAAATGGGAGGAAATTAAAATTTTAGCTCCTCGGCTGCACAAGCCACCTTCTGAGTGCTCGAAGGCCACACGTGGCTCGTGGCTGCCGCGCCGGATGCTGCAGACACAGACCGCTCCCAGCATCATGGGAAGTTCCATTTCGACAGCGCTGCTACCCTACGTCAACAAATTCTGTTTTATGAAGCTAAGTTACTACAGGAGTCTACAATTTACTTACGGAAATATGAATTCTTCGTATCTGCTTTTTGAATAGGCAATACACTCCCTTAGTTCCAAATTCAAGTGGGGTGAAAGGCTCGAGGCGGGAAGCCCCCCAGTGTCCTTGCCCAGAGGATGGGTGTCGACGCAGGTGCACGCCTCTCCTTCAGCCCTTCAACACGGGGCCTGGAACCCCCACGGCTCTGCACCCAGCTTTCTCACCCACTTAAACAGTGGGTCCTAGGAGCGTTCCCTATCAGGAGGATCACTTCTGTCTACAGCAGAAGAATATTCCGCTGTGGTAATACATACCATGCTTCATGTAACTTCATGTAACTAGCTCCCTACGGATAGATGTTGAGGTTGTTTCCAGATAACTAAGTCCTTCTACTAAAAAAACTTCGCAGGCCCCATACACCGCAAGCAAAACTCTTTGAAAGGTGGTGTTTCTTAAGCAGCAATGCTGTGAATAATCATATGCCTAACTTTCAGGAAACGCACAAGAGAATAGTAGGTTACGACTTTTTAATGGAATTGATAGAAAGTATGATATAAAATATTTATATAGTTGATTTTACTTAGATTCTACTTAGAATGGGCAAATGTTGCTGGTGTAAATGACCTTACCCTGTTACCGTGTTAAGTCCCTTCGTGATGAAAGTATCAGGAGCACTTTTGGATGTAACCCCGAGCTGCTCATGAAATCAGTGCAAGCTTCCTGACCCCACTCTGGAATCCTGCAAAGTCTGTCTGTTGCTACCTTTCTATAGCTATACACACCATAAAGGTAAATTACCATAAGTAATTTTCAGTTGTGCAAATCCAGAAAATAGATTTAATTATAAAGTCAATTTTTTTGAGTTAAGTCTAATGAAATGCCCCATCTTTTTAAAACAATTTTAATTTTTCTATTATATTTGACATACAATATTTTATTAGTTTCAGATGTACAACAGTGATTAGACATTTATATAACTCACAAAGCAATCGCCCCAATAGATCCAGTACCCATCTGACACCACACAAAGCTATTACAGTATTACTGACTATATTCCCTATGCTGTACTTTACATCCTCATGACTATTTTTGTAATTACCAATTTGCACATCTTAATCCCTTCCCCTTTTGCCACCCGTCCCACCATCCCCCCTCCTATGCAGCCATTAGTCTGTTCTCTGCATCTATGAGTTCGCTTTGGTTGTTTGCTCATTTATTTTGTTTTGTATATTCCATAGATAAATGAAATCATACAGCATTTATCTTTGTCTGTCTGACTTATTTCACTCAACACAATACCCTTGAGGTCCATCCATGTTGTTGCAGCTGGCAAGATTTCATTCTCTTTTTTTTCTTATCCTGCCCTGAGGACACAGTTTCATTGATTTCAGAAAGAGAGGTAGGGGGAGAGAGAGAGAGAAACACTGATATGAGAGAGAAACATCAATTGGCTGCCCCCCATAAGCGCCTGAACCAGGACTTGAACCCACAACCTAGGCATGTGCCCTGACCAGGATTTGAATCGGTAACCTTTTGGTGCACAAAATGACACTCCAACCATATGAGCCAAGCAGCCAGCCTGAGATTTTATTCTTTTTTATGGCTGAGTCTTATTCCACTGTATGTACGTATACCAATTCATCTTTATCATTCATCTATTGATGGGCACTTAAGTTGCTTCCATACCTTGGCAATTGTAAATAATGCTGCAACGAATACAGGGGTGCTTATGCTCTTTCAAATTCGTGTTCTGGGTTTCTTCAGATAAATACCCAGAAGTGGAATTGCTGGGTCTCTCTTTATCTCTGGTCACAGCCTTTGTTTTAAAGTCTATTTTGTCTGGTACAAGTATTGCTACACCAGCATGTTTCTTGTTGCAGTTTTCATGAAATTTCTTTCCATCCCTTTACTTTCGTTCCGTCTGTGTGTGTCTTTCCATCTGAAGTGAGTCTTGTAGGCAGCACATGTAGGGGCCCTATTTTCACATTCATTCAGCCACCCTATGTCTTTCGATTGGAGCATGTGATCCATTTGCATTTAAAGAATTGTTGATATGTAGTTATTGTCACTTTATTATTCATACTTTTTATCACTTTTCCTTCTTACTTTAAAGAAGTCCCTTTAACCTTTCTTATAATATGGCTTCCATGGTTATCAGCACCGGCTGCTGATTCTTGTCTGGGAAGCCTGGCGTGGGGCTGGGACCACTCGCTCCTCAGAGGCACCTCTGCAGGTGACATATGCCTCCAGATTTTTAACCACCATACGTGGGTGAGGGACCAGCCCATTCCACATCTCCACCCCTCCTACCAGTATGGATGTTGCTTCTTCTGCAAATCCTTAGTTGTAGGGCTTCCATTCAGCGAGACTTCAGGTGGTTCTCCATGAGGGTTGCTCTGCAGTGTAGCTGTAACACTGACCGTGGGAGGATTTGAGAACGGCGTTTACCTGGACTGCCATCTGCACTGGAAGTGAGTGTCCCCGTCTTTGATGACCATCCCTCAGAGCCAATCAGGGGGCACCTAAACAACTTAAATGTGAAAGGGATCCCTGCTCGATGATTAACAGCTTACAAAGAGACCAGTGTACTCTGAAAAGGAGCTTCAAGCCAGGTATCAAAATGTTTCATTTCATTCTATCCACAGTTTAAACTCCCACAGCCTATGGAGACTGTTCCTAGCGTTTCCCATTGTCCCCGGTTTCGTGAAAAGCCCAAATGTGTGGAGGGTTTAACAGCAAAGCCACAGCACAGCGACCAAACCCCACCCATTTGATGTGAAGGCTTCTTCGTGGGTTTTCTTGCTGACTGACAGGCATCTCTGAGACCTGTGGGAATTAAACCTTGGAGCACTAGGATGGAATAAAGGGCGGCCCAGGCTCCCTGGTTCTAACCAGATTACCAAGAGCTGTCCCTTCCTAAGAGACATGGTGTCTATGAACCAGACACAGACCATCAAGGAAAGAGGCCAAGCCTCCCAGCCCACGGCTAACTTGGACGCTGCCCTGTCACCTCTGGCCAGCCCCCTGGCCAGCCTGCCACTCAGCCCTTCCCACTCCACTGTCCGGCAGAGCAGCCCTCCCCCAGTGCTCCACACCTCATGGGAAAGAGAACTGAGATGGGAGACCACAGAACCTTCTGCCTGTGGAAGGGAAAGGCAGGTGCTTCCAGGCCTCGTTACCCTACAAAGAAGCTCACGACGGAGCTAAGGTGGGGAGCAGTGGGGATCTCTGCCTCACTGTGTGTGCCCCGCAGACACCAAGGCAGATCTCAGCATCTCTTCCCCAAGCATAAGGGATGACAAGCCACGGGCCAGGGAGGGCAGTCCTGTAGGTGCAGGCTGGCCCCCAGGCCCACATGGCCCTCCAACACTGTGGTCCAGAAACTCTCTGAGCACCAGAAGTGGAGGAGGGGCCTGGGGCTATGGTAGGTGAGTTCCCAGGACTTGCAGTGTTGTGTCTTCACGCAGTAAGTCTGAAAGTTACCTAAACCATCAGCAGTGTGTCTCCTCAGGTTCCTGGACATACGCAAGAGGCTCGAAAATTCTCTTCAACCCCCGAGACATGTTGGTTGAGAAAAATATTAGCTGAAAGAATTTCCCAAGAATGTTTGTGAGCAAAAATTGTGAGCCCATCTGATGGCAGGCCAGGCCATTCCTTCTTTCATGAAGAACTTAACCAGCAAAGACCCAAATCCATCAGAACTGTGACACTGCTACTTCTCTGCAAGTTAAATGATACAATAGGACAACCAGCTCAGTGTGCTGAATGGCAAAGAGCACTTGGGTCCTTGTTGAGATGTTGAGATAAGCTTGTATTACTGAACGCTGTGCATTTGAATTTGGTTTCTTTTTAAGTTAGTTAACTCTATAGACATTACTGCCTTCAGGGGTGTCCAACCTTTTGGCGTCCCTGGGCCACACTGGAAGAAGAGTTGTCTTGGGCCACACATTAAATACACTGTGACACATAGTCACAAAAAGCTCACAATGTGTTAAGTAAATTTACAGTTTTGTGATGGGCCGCATTCATGCACATCCTGGGCCACACGTGGCTCTCGAGCCACAGGTTGGACACCCCTGCATCCCGCTGAGAGAGGGGAAAGGGCCTTTCAATCAAAATGAGTAATATCTGTGATTATTTCTATCACTTACATAACACAAGTTCACATCTTCCTCTGGGTGAGTTTATCACCTGGAAATCAGCCCTGAGTCTGACACAGTGCATTTCATGTGATTAGTTCATTATCACTGCTTTTAGGTAAGTCTTCCCGGGCTGGCTCCCGGGGGTGGAGCTGTTCGACTTACTTTATCATTTTCTCCAAACAAAGAATGTGGCAACACAGTATCTATGAACCCCCTTTATACTTTTTAAACCAGCTTTTATTTTGATAATAATTACATAAAATACTAATTTCTGACCACACTTCCTGAAATGGAGAGGCACCCCAGTCTTGGGGCTTTTCTGAACAAAACAGAGCAGGGTCTAAGGAGGCCGGGACACTGGGCAGGGCCTGCAGCACGAGCTGGAAGCAGGCAGGCCTGATGCCTTCACCTCCAAATGCGCCGATCGTGGAACGGCATCATCTGTCAGGCCCAGAGGTTTGGGGCAGCATCACAGCGTTCTATGATTTGGGGTTTGCATGTCATTTACCTCCTCCGTGAGTAAAGACATCACAAGGTGCTCAGTGCCAATTCCAGCCTCGCGCCTTCTGGGGTGGGACAGCGGGCCCCCCAGGAACCTGGGGATGTGGTGCCTGGGAGGGAGCCTGGAGAACAGGCAAAGGCCGGCCCAGCTGCAGGTGTGGCTCGGAACTCAGATTCTATTTTTGACTCTGACGCCATGCAATTATTTGCCCTTCGTGTCCTGACACGTTCCCAGCCATAAAAAAAAGGAATAATCATTGTCACAATCAAGTAACTGTATGACCCAGTTCGAAAGCTTATCAGGAGGAGAAGACATGTAAGTGCCGCAGGCCAACGCAACTGCTACTCGGCTGAGCTCATTTTCCGAAGGCGCTCCATCAGTGTTTCCGTTAGCGGCAATCACTTCAGTGGTGTTTTCTCTTCCGCCCCGCAAATTCCCAGTTTGCTGAGACTCCTGCTAATCGCTTTCTGGTCCTGTCTACACATTTGAAAAGTAAGGGGCTCTAGAAAGCTGCACACCAGTGCAAAATCTCTGGGTAAGGCAGGGGGAGGGGGTCAGGGCTGCTTCTCCAAAGTAACTGTGGCTTCAGCTCTGGCATTCAAGGACAAGCAGGGGCCAGCAGGCGCTGGTTCGCTACCGAGCTACACAGCCCCACGGCCAGGAAGCCCTGACCCACCGTCACAAGAGGACCTGCTCTGGGTGCTTGCAAATGCCACACTGACCCAAACAAGGGGCCGCTCCAGAGTCGCGTGAGAAATCAGCAGCACAACCTACATTTAAGTATTCAGACACCCGACCTTCTTTCAAACACATGTAAAGGGTTTCTGCTGGCATTACATGGAGATCAGGGAGGGTCCCTGGACCCAGAGCCACTCAGAGTGGTGGCCGACGCCACTCTGTGCACGGTGAACACAGGGTAATCCTGTGGACTTGAAAGATTCCGAAATTTCAAGGTTGCCAAGTGTCCTTTCAACTACTCACACAGCATTTCAGAAATGAACTCAAGGCAAGAGGTATGTAAGTGGGAGAGTGTTAATTCTGAGGATCCTACACGCGCTACCATCAATTACCAGATGTCCTGGAAGTCCACTGGGGCCCGACTGTTCTCAGAACTTGTGTAAGCAAACACCTCTCTCCACAGTGAGCAGCGCTTTTATTCCCCGCCCACGAGTCTCTGATTTGTCTCCCAGATCCTGCCAGATAACATGGCAGGCGAGGGCTCGGGTTAGCAATCCCTCAAAATCAGCCTCCCTAAAATCTGAAGCCTGGCTCCGTGGCCAGCTCAGTGTCTGCTGTGGGCAAGTCAGCCCGCCTCTCCTGTGGCTTATCTCTTCCCCCGAGGGCTGCACTGTTAATGTAATTCAACTAGAAGTCCCATGAATTCTAAGAGACTGGAAAATATTTCACAAATAAAAATGCTTTATTTAGAATCACAGGAGAAGGGCAGTCAGTGATGGCAATTCGGAGAAACTCAAGGTGCTTTGGGTTTAAACTGAAACGGAATTGGGTCATTGCGAAGGAATAACAAAGACAGTTAGTCGTGCCTGAAGTTCACTCGAGCACAGGAGACAGCCCAGCTCCAAGGAGAAAGCATGCACAGCGCAGCACATTCGAAGGCCGCTGCCGTGCACAGGCGGGAAGGGACGCGAGAACCCAGAAGGGCACCAGGTCGGATTTATTAAAGTGCTCGACCTCTGTTCAAAGAACAAAGAACAGCGTAAGCGTATCTCCACTTCCTCAAGGGACAAGGCTTCAGTACACTAGGTTTTGCTGATGGAGATAAAATAATATTTTGCCTGTGCGTTTAAAAAATGTACTATTGTGCCTAAGGGACAATTGATGTAAAGGGTTACGCTTGAATCAGGACTTGGTTCATAGTGCAGCAGGTACAAAGAGCCTTAAACTTAGCTTGTGTTAAAAGGCAAACCCCACTGCACTCCATGGCCAAGGGAAGGTACACACTGTTTTCCCCAGCTCTGTATGCCTGCGAGCTCACAAGTCCTACGTTAAAGAACCAAATGGACACTGCAGCCTCTAATCCTGCCTTCTCCACCTTTGGGTCACCCAAAGAACCCAGCACCCAGCAGGCGCACCTCAATTCACATATACAGAACTAGTGCCTATTCAATTTTTCAGGGCTTCGATTTTAAACTATGACAACTTCAGTTGTAAGTTAACTGTAAGCTCAGCCATACCAAAGTACTGCTTTTCACTTGGGTTCCACGGACACTCATAAATACAAATTTAATTACTCAAAGACAAAGAAAGAGAGGCAGTCTTTTCCCATTGATTCACACCACCAAGTTCTGCCTACAAGCAGGATTTCAGGTCTCTTTCTACCAGTGGTAAAATGCCTAACACTCTCACACTGAGGCACGGAAGCCACAAACATCGCCGCTGCTACTGAAGGGACACACGGAGAGGCAGGGATTTTGTTTTCTGTTCTTGCCGGTGCCTGGAACACTGTGGCAGTAACCATTTGTTACATGGCATGTTGTTCGTCAGACCTTCCGGGGCAGATGAGAGAGAACATCAATCAGATTTTTTAAGTTGAAAAAAAAAAGACGGAGGAGCTAAAAATCTACATCTGCTCATTACCCTGTCAAACTTAACTACAGAATCCTTAAATGTTAAAAAGGACTCTCTCTGTAATCTTGCCAAAAAAAAAAAAAGTACAACCTTGTAAAAAATAAAAGGCAACCTCCCTGCTGGGGTATCTAAAAATAGGACCAGGCCAGAGGCAGCTCTCAGGGCTCCAGGAGGGTCCTTGTCCAGGCCTGGTTTTACTCAGAAACCCCAATCCATGAGTTTCAGGCTTCAATGGCCAGGCTCACAGACTGATATCATTCAGACCCCGAGCTGTTTGGAAAACATAAAGGTGCTAAAATTCTGAGGCTGCCTAACAGAAAAAAAAAAGGGTTTTCAGGATTTTTAACAAAGCCAAACGAACCCCAGACTAATTCTGGTATAAGGAGTAACCTCCCTGGTAGGTGGCATCTCCTCCCTAACTTCTAGAAAGAATGGAACAGACGGACGGTATGGAATTTGGAAAGGGAAAGTGGCCAATAGGCTCCCTGACATGGGGAAAACTCTGAGTGTCCATGGGAAACACGCGTCTCATCTAGGGCACCCTTCTGGGCCACCCCACCACCCCATAAGCCCCCGACACCCAGCAGCACTGCACAGCGAGTGCTCTCACCCGAGACTGGGAGACGGGAGTGTGCTCTGCTCCGTGCAAGGCAACCTCTCGCCTCCCGCCTCTGGCAGGGGGTCTGCCTCCTCCGAGAGACGCCCGGCCCCTGGTCCCCATCGCCGGCTGGTGTGCCTGTCCTTTGGATTTCCTTTGAACTGGTATAACCCCTCTCCAGGTTGTCATTAATTTGTTAACATCTTTGACTCATGTTCACTTTCATATGTGTGTGTCACGATTTTACCTTTAAAAATTGTCTTTTAATGCACAGTTTTAGAGCCTTTTTTCTACAAAGAGAATCAAACAAGCTAAAACATGCACTATTATTCTGGTCTAACTGGACCGATTTCGAGGAAGACAAAGAGTAACTAATGCTCGAGAACGGCACACTGACCTGACCGATGCCTGACGCCTGTCATTTGCTGGTCCTGATTGCAGCGTGCTCCCCACACCCCACCCCCTCACTCCACCCTCGTGGAGACAGCAACTGCCTCCAGACTCCGCCCACAGTGTTCCTTCTCCACTTCAAACCCAGCACGTGTCCCCAGGCGCCCTCTCACACCAGCCACCATGAATGACACTGTGCTGTGTTGAATTATTGAGCACTTTTCTCTGTTTCGTGAAGATCTTACATTTATCTAGAAGCTAAAGTATTTCCATCTGTTAATTTCCTTCCTGCTCAAGAAAATACCCGACAACCATTCTATTGCCACTTCCAGGAGTCCTCATCACTCAGCCTCCGAACTCTTATTTTTCAGCTGCAATTGCTCATCCCTGAACTTTGATCCTCCTCAGGGTGGAGTCAGGCGGTGCGGCAAGGACATGGGACACTTCTCTGAGCCACTGGTGGCCCAGGCTGGTGTGCAGTCCTGGCTATCTCCGCGTTAATTCTAAGGGGTGTTTTAAAATTCTTGAAACAAAATTCTAATTTTAAAAAAAGATACTAGCATTCTCTCTTCGAAAGAACAGTTAATGATCTTGATGAAACTCCCCATTTTAACTGTTAAATGGAAAAAAGTTAAGATCAGAGACATGCAGATTCTTCCCAAACCATTTTAGGGTTGGAAGCACATGTTAAACTAACCAACTAGGTATCTTCAGAATGAAAGGCGAAGTCAATTTTGCTCTAAAAGGTAAGAGAAAAAAAGTGGTAAGCTCAAGAACCACAGGCCGCTGTTGGAGCCTGGTCATCGGAGCTCAGAGAGCCCTGCGGCCGGGCGCCCGACTCGGCTGCTGGCTGCGGTTCCCTGCGGTCACACCTGCCTCCCCCACGCTGGCAACCTGCGTGGGGCACTCCTGTGAGGACTTTCTGGTAAGCAAGCGTTTAAGGCTCCCAGCAAACAGCCACGTATACGATTGATCCTGAGCCGTGCTTCCCAGAATAACTTGTTCCCTTGGAGCCTGGGTAATTCTGTGCACGGTGGCTCTGTGACAGGCAGGCCCAACTGCTGCTCAGCTCTAGGCAATGACAACGTTTATTGGACTGTCATCGTTCTCTTCTCGAGGCTGGGTTCAAGCTTCCCAAAAAGCACTGATGTTCCCCCAGCCCATCCTGGCAGCTGGGGAAGCAGCTTGTACTACTCAGATGGCAAAGCAACTCTTCTTTAATTCGAGCTCGCCACTCCGTTACTATTTTCAGGGACCTAAATAAATGGCTGCCTACACAGAGGGATTAAGCGTTCGTTTACAACAGGACAGCTCTCTGCTGCACGCCACTCTCTCCGCATCGGTGTTTCGGTCCAGAGCACAATGCTAAGTCAGGAACAGCCCCAGGCAGGTGCGTCTCTACACAGGGGAAAAGCTCTGGATAACAGAAGGGTCTGTCAAAACAGGGAAGCCGGGCCTTTCCAGATGCCTACCCACTCCTCAGTGGGGGTGGGCAGGCTGGGATTTCCTCCAAGCCCTTCGTTAGGGTTCACGCTGAGCGGAGAGTGTTTGTAAAATTATACAATAAAGTGTTTGTATCCTGAGCCATTTCAGACAATTATATATTACAACATAAAACCCGTAGATATGTGCTCCTATTGAACAGATTATAGCATAAAGTAATCCAGTAGGCAACGGGGCAAAATGCTAACACTAGTTTCCGCTAGGTTCTAACTCAACATTTTTGTATCTGTATTTTCTATCGTGAACACCTATGACTTATGCAATCATTTAAAAATGTATCTTTAAACAGTAACTGGAATGGGTATACAGTCTGTGAGCCCAGGCTCTTTGCTCTTCCGTGGTGGCCTGTAATTTTGTCACCTCGCTTCACTTCATTGACCCGCCTTATCTCCACTGAAAAAGTAAAGGACCTGAACTCGC